>JBBPLS010000236.1:0-34436 GCA_038089895.1 Boletellus ananas | reverse complement strand
ATGGGTAACGTGCTTGGCCAGCCACACGAAGTAAGCATCAACGTTTACCAATATCACCTAGCTGATATTATGTTGATGATTAGCTTCCTATCAAGCGCCCAGCTGAGGGGGATCCTGGTGCTCCTCCGAAGGTCGCTCACGGGGGCCATTCCCTCACTTTTCCAGCTCAAGTTGCCTCTCCTTCCAAGCGCCTGGCCGAGGGGGATCTCGACACCCCTCCTGCGAAGAGGGTTGCTCGTGACTACCACCCCCCTACTTTTCTTACTCAGGCTTCCTCCCCTTTGAAGCGCCTGGCTGAGGGGGATCTTGATACCCCTCCTGTGAAGAGGGTCACTCGCGACTACCGCCCCCCCACTTTTCTCACTCAGGTCGCCTCCCCTTCCAAGCGCCTGGCTGAGGGGGACCTCGATCCCCCTCCTGCGAAGAGGGTTGCTCGCGACTACCACTCTCCCATCTTTCCAACTCAAGTTTTCTCCCCCTTGAAGCGCCCAGCCAAGGGGGATCTCGATATCCCTCCTGCAAAGAGGGTTGCTTGCGACCATCACCCTTCCATCTTTCCAACTCAAATCGCCACTTCTTCCAAGCGACCGGCTGAGGGGGATCTTGATGCCCCTCCTGCGAAGAGGATTGCCCCTTATTGTGTGTCGAAGACCAAGCTTTCTCCCTCAAGGCTCGCACTCAGAACAGTTTTGCGCAGGAATGAAACAATGCTCGATATCACCCGAAGTTATGACAGTTGTCCTGTGAGTTTCTACTGAGTTTCTATTTCGCATACGCGAAGCTCATACAGTTCTGTAGGCTGGCAGGTCAATTCTCTGGTATCTACCAGTCGAGCTGCTATACATGGTTGCAAAAGAACTCGACTTGGATGCTCTTCATACTCTGTCTCAAGTTTGCTGGTGTTTTAGCGCAGTTGCAGGTTCACAATATATGATATCTGTCGGTTTCCCTGGTGTCGACGCAGATGGCTGGCTCATGCTCGACGACAAACATTGTAAAGCCCTCCTAATGTGGAGGCGTTCCAGCACATTTGTAGTTCCACGGCTCCTCTGGTTCTCGGCTTCACAACAAACAACCAACTGCCATCTCAATGCCTTGGCAATATTTTTTGAATCTTTGGAGGATGCTATGGTTGTACATGAGGTCCAACTTTCTCTTTATGGAGGTCCACTGCATGATTCCCTGGGACTCCTCCGCTTCCTGGGGGCAATCAACACATCTGACTGCCCCAATCTACATTGTGATGGCACCAGCTGGGCCGCAGCTGAATCTTCCATCAATGGTCGTAGCACCATCTGCGAGAGTAGCCTGCAAGTACTTCACATTAACTCCCCGCTCCTCTTTGCACGACACACTGTTTCCTTCACTCTTTCAGTCCTCCGTAATGCCCCTCTGCGGCATTTAACCTTAACAAATGCTGGCCTGGGACCCAGGCAATGGTCCCTTCTCCTCCGGTCAGTGACCTTTCCGCTACTGTCTACTTTGGAGATAGAGGAGGCTTGCCCCATCGACACCCTGGTTACCTTTCTGTTCAAACATCAAGTATATCGGTTGCGCGTCACTGGTCGCAGTGTTGTTACCATCCCATCCAGGACACAGCACCAATGCCACCATGCCTCCATCCCTTCGTTGATCCAATTGGACGCTTCTGCAGCTGTCATCATCGCCCTGACCCATCTTGTAGACCTCGTTGCCCTGTTGCAATCACTTACCATCCACCTCCATCAGTCGTATATCCAGCCAAATCTTTTTGCTGCCTTACTCTCCTGTATAGAGAGACTTCCTGAGATGGAGGATCTCCAAATTGTTGTTCCCAGCCAGTTGCCCCACATTGCATATGCGATGCCAGATCACTTCTGTGCATGTACTGTGAAGCAGATCAGCTTCAAACTTGCTGAGTGTACTTTAAATCTGGACATCATTGTAAGTCTTGCAGTAACATTTCCTACCAATGCCTAAGCATTTGTCCTACAGTTACACTGTGCTCCTTGGATGCAGGCTTTTACCCATGTTCACAAAGTGTGGCTGCATACGTGTAGTTCCCTGTCGGACAACGATATACAAAGTATTTTCAAGCTATTCTCAGCGCATGACGGACTGAATGTACATGTCTTTAAATATTGAAGTTACGTTTAGTGTATATACTAGTGTACCTTGCACTATGATGGCGTCCTTTGTTACTGTCAGATCTGGACTGAGTGGGTGATGAATGCCATATGCCGGACCATAGTCCATCCATCGCCCATCCATCGCTCATCCATTGCCTGTTCATCGCCCATCTATCGCCCTTCCATTGCCCACTCATCGCCCGCTGACTTTAACACGCTGTAAAACATTTAATTTCCCAACTACTTTATATGTCTTATATAATATTTGATTTTGTCAGTCGCAAAACATTATCATTATTATTAATAAAAAATGCTGTTTGAAATATTATATTGTCAAGCACTGATTGTTGATTCACAAAAGATAATCTTATCAAAGATCTTATCTGCCTCCGAAAAGTATTTATTTCGACAAGCTCAAAATAGCTTGATAGAGATTATCCTTTGTCAATACATTTTTGCACTGCCAATAGATAATATTTTAAGTCACATTATGGCTGTATTCAAAACATTTTATTTTGTGATTCTGTTTTCAATTATATTTAAGGACCCTTTAAATATTGAAATACTCGGTGTGAAAGGTCAAATCGGCCATAATTTACCCATCTAACTCTGGAGCAGCCAACATATCGCAAACGTTCATACATCAAGGTAACGTTCCGAGAATAACCCCATCTTCCTCACGATCCGGTCCTCGATAACAGTTAGCGCCCTCACCATCGAGCCCTTTTTCAGCGCGGTCTCCAACCGCGCTCGACCGGATCAGATCCGGATCCTCCAAATGTCCCTCCGCGATCGTGTTCTGCTCCGACGCTGCTTCCGCAAATGCGATTGCAGACACCGTCGCGATCTGACTGGCATTTTGACGAGACGTCATGCCGAACCCGCTGTCGATCCCACAAAATCTTCCATGGGAGTCGCGCTCGTACAGCTCTCGCACGCAGATAATGAACCGCGGCATCATGGAGCACATGATAATGACCAGAATCATGCTCAGGAGGAGCAGAGAATCGCTGGTGACCATGAACCTGGCCCGTGAGATGGAACCAACGTTATAGGCCAAATGACTAGAACCATTGGAGTGTCAGCTTAGTGAGGTTATTCGGAATTTGAATTGAGTAAGAGAGCGTGATGGCGGGGCGTCCAAACAATGAGGGAGGAGAGGGAAGAGAAACATACATAAAGAAATAAAAGTTGCCATGTTTGACAAACAGTCTGATGTATTGATTAGGCTGCCATTGCTTCGTTGCCCTGTACATCATGACCGACTCTTTCAAGGCCTGTGTGATAGGGAGGATGAAAAGAATAGCACCGAGGATAAGTCTCGGAACTGCACACAAGTATTTATAGCGCGCCAATTCATTCGATGCTAAACTACAAACAGTGTTATCCTGGATGTGAACCGCAGTGACTATAGGCTGCGTCAAGGGATTGGGTTGAAACCTCATTGACACGAGACGCACCCAACATATAGATATTCGGGTTGGCATATACCGCTGCTATAACAATCGTAACGACTGTTTGTGCTATGAGGATGGATAGCAGGAGGGAAAGGATCCTCCTGGACTGCTGCCACATTGCATAAACGCGCAGAATCATCATCACTGTCAACAAGATTCGTCGTGGAGAACTAAACTAAAGTACTACGACTCACGATCAGCGGCGGTAAGAACCACTGGAAACAACCATGTGTGAACCAAGTAGATTGGTGTACCTTTGAGATAGTATCATTCATCTCTTGCTGCAACGAATTCAGGTGAAATGCGTACACCTGTTTAATTGTCAACACCACCATAAATCTAATCGGGGAATTAAGATACGAACATCTATTGAAAATGCGTTCTTCAGTCATATGGATAAAACAGATTGAAGGTGGAGAAACTGACTTTGGCAGGAGAAGGGACGAAAGAAGAACCGACTGTAGTTATAACAGATGCATAGTATCAGTTTCGTTAACTATGCAAGTAGTAGCGCTCAGCTTACCAATTGCACTGGTGCTTGACAATTTGATCCGAGTGAACATGGCGCCAGATGAAGATAATATTCATAGACCTACACGCCCCAACAAATACCAACATATCGAACCTATCGGATTCATTGGCTGAAAAACAGGTTGTCATGGAGGCCAGACACGCACGAGGAGATACAATGTAGACCCCCACGTCCAGTCCCTGCGCTGCAGAACATCAGGGACATGGTACCCACTCAATATTGGTGAGCTCCATACCCAGACATAGTCTATCTTGAGAATTTTTTAAACAACGCGCAAGTGCCCGGGAAGAAATGAAGGTACCTCCCTCGGGAAGTTTAGGACTGCAGGATAACACTTATTTAAAGTATGAACGGGAGGGAAAACATGGCGTACTATAGTCGTATCCAATTGCACTGATCATTGCGATCACACTGGTCTATAAGGTGAGCCGTTGAACGCAACGATGAATTGATGTGCTGACGTATAGTCATTGAATTGGAGTTGCTTCAGGATAGAATACGAGTCGGAGGACATAAATCAGATACGACCAACTGACAATTGCAGAGAGGTGAGGAGTGGAGGGGAGAAACTACTAACAAGATACGTGATTCACGGTGAAAGCATTTATAACCTTCAGCTGTGCATGCCAAAGTGGCAAAGGACGGTGTCAAGTAATTATAGAGGTATCATATTCTTTGCTTTACTCTGGAACCATGATCACAAATAAGGCACACAGAGCTAGACTGTGACGTACTAGACTATACCTGGCCTCAATATTTGGCGGCCACCATCAGCATTGATGATCAGAGGCACCACTCGCTCGCACATGTCACCCCGGAAACAAACCGAATATGAACAGGTCTGGTTGAGAATTTTATGATCACTTGAAAAGGATGCTAGGTCCGCACGGCAACTAAATCACGTCCGGATTCTGGTCATCTGTTCGGTTCACGGACGGAGGGAATAGAATGGAGTCGCTACACCTCACCATTTAGCGGGTGAAAGCAAAAGAAGAGAACTCAACGAGAGTCAAGCCGACGGGGAGAATTGAGCCGAATGGTCGTCATTCGCATCCCTTGGGATAAACTACCATCATCCCACGTTGGAACAAAGATAGCCGATGCTGGAATGGTGTACAGACCAACTCTGCCTCCCGAGGCGCTCTAGTTCAAAAGAGGCACTGGCACGTAATGAAGATATGGACAATGCATTCGGTCCGTTCATCGAGAGTGGTAGGGTGCTCGGGTGAAGGTTCGTCGGACAAGACTTTTTGAAAAAGCTACTACGCACCGAAAAAAAAAAAAAAAAAAAAAGAACAAGCTCTGCGAGAAACAAAACGATTAGCATTGCATTGCATGGGAGGTCGTGGGAGAGGTTGTCGCGTCGTTCCCTTCCGGAGACTTCCGATGTTTTTTCTCCATCAGCGCAAACGTGAAGAATGGCTAGCTTGTTGATCTCGATTTCTCATACGTGTCGTAAAGCACCGGTCGTCGTCAAAGAAGGAGTGCGCCGCAACCGGTGCAGATACTGCCATGCGAACGTGCTTCCTATGATTGGCCGAGTCACCCCGATGACTACGTACGCAGGACAAGGCGCGTGGCAAGAGAAAACGACGTGGAGGTCAGTTCGATGTTCTGATCCAGTCAACGCATGTGTACAAGGAGGCGTCCGACATGGAACGTCAGTAAGCTGTCCCATCACTATGGACATCTTCACAATGGTGAGTGCCATTACCAGAGATGTGTTGCCCCTCGTGTGGCGGCAGATTTAATCTTTGTACTGTAGGCCGAACCTGCCAAGATTCCACGTGCGTCCGCGGGGCAGGAAGACGCTATCTTTGCGAGTCCTTTGCGACGCATCGTTCCGTTGGGCGGGCCCACCTTCTCATGGTCATGGAAGTTGAGGGTGCGGCGGGGCGGCTCTATCCCGGAACAGGCCCTCTGGAGGTGCCTTTGCTCTACTCGACAACGTCACAATACGACCTCCGCACTCGCCCCCGCTCCCCTCCTGCCCTGCCCCTGGCTTAGCATCACTGCCACCTGCACCGCCACAGTGGACTTCGTGCAGTCCTTGGGGTTCTGCTATGCGTCAGTATAAAGGGGACGTAGGTAACCATGCTCACTTTTACTTCATGCTGACAAGAATTGGGAGACGACGCGCGTCAGTGCTATCAGAACGCCGAGACGAGGTACCAGAGGGCCGATCTTCCGCAAGCGCAGGCGTCCTCGGGCTGCTGATCCGGAAATAGGTGACGTCCCTGCTCTATCGACAGAACGCCATGAAGACATGTGTGGCGTGACGTTTTGCGACTTGGATCCGACGACGAGAGTGGAATCGTCGGCGCTGTTGCCGTTCCCATCGTTCCCATCGTGATGAACCGTGTTTACATCATTTCCGGACGTCGTCCCGGGATATACTTGCCCAGTGTTTGCTCCGAGTGTGCTAACGATGCAACTGGTAAATGTCCTTGGATCTTGACAGTACAGATCCCAAGGCTGTTCTTAGGAGACGGTTCGATCGAGTCATGATGAGCACTGCAAGGGAGGAATCCGGCGCTGACATCCAGGGCAATGTCATGCATCAATCGCACCATCGAATTTGCATACAGACAGGCGTTCGAGGTAGAACATGGGTTTGCATACGTAAGTACATGGATGTCTCGGTCGCGCTCCCAGAACGCGATGTTGTCTTCCTCCCATCACGGATGTCTCACCCCTCGACAACGGTCCTCGCCCAGGCTTGGTGTACGCTATCCCTGTCCATCAATTGAATGACGCCCGCATCCTCTGCATTTCCATCCGACACCTGGTCCTGCCCTTGTGGGCTTTCTGCAAAAGCGATCACAGACACCGTCGCATTTCGACTGGCCATGTGACCTGACCGAATTCCGAACCCGCTGTCGACCCCACACAACCCGCCACGACAGTCACGATCATACAGCTCGCGCACGCTGATGATGAACCGAGGCATGATGACGTACAAGAGTGTGGACGAAACTGAAGCCAGTAGGAGGATGGTAAAGTTGCTGAACATGAGCCCGCTCTGGGCAAGGACGGCAGTATTGTAAAACATGTTCCTGGGGGAGGAACATCAGATGATTGAATGTGTTGGTGAGCAGAGGGAGAACACACACGAAGAAGTAAAGGATGCCATCCTTGACGAAGAGCTTGATATATCGATTGGGTTGCCATAGCTTCGTTGCTCTGTACATCTCCCTGGACTCCTTCAAGGCCCGAATGAAAGCAAGAGTGAAAAGTAGAAGGGCAAAGATGAACCGTGGAATTATTTTAACATCTGAACCGACGGCCCCGGTCCACGGAACGTCCAGAGCAAAAGTGCAATATACGAAATCTTCAACCTGGACCACAGCAACTAGAGAATGGGAAGTGAAAGATGGGTCACCATACCGGCGGTACCGTCTTTTCCTGAGACGCACCTGACAGATAGGTATTGGGAATGTCGGACATCGCTACAATTGTGAATGAAGTAATAATTTGCGCTATAAGCATGAACAGGAGGATGCAAAGGATGATCCTGGATCGATCCCACATTGCGTAAACACGTAGGATCATCATCACTAGGATCAAAATTCATTCTGTGTGGAGAACGCGATCCACAAGGAGCAACTCACGATCGGCCGCCGCAAGAAATGTCGGAAATATCCATACTCCGACTAGAGAGAGTGCAGTACCTTTGAAATATTATGTGTTATCTCGTTGGTATCGTAAACGAGCCTAGTGGTGAGCGTACACCTGATCAATTGTCAATGCTATCATTCATCCGATCAGTAAGTTGGATGCGTACGTCTGTTCGGTCCCTCAGTCATGCTAGCAGGTGAGGTAATGCGGAGAAACTTACTTTGACAGGTCCAGGTATGAATGAAGTACCAACTAGTGCATGGTGCATAGTGGGTCAATCTAATCGGCCTGATTACATGAAGCGTTAAGCTCACGGAGTGCACTGTCACTTCAGCGTCGTGTTGGGGTGAGCGCATAATGCCATAAAGATAAACGACCGTAGACATACATGATCCAGTAAAGGCCAACGTAGCGAACCTATGAAAGCCACTCGTTGAACTATAGTAATGAGGGCAGCGGTCGGTATACGCACGAGCATGAACAATGTCGACCCCCAGGTCCAGTCGCGACGCTGCGAAACATTAATGACATAGCACCTCCTCGACAATCGTGACATTCGTACCCAAACATAGTTTACCTTCGGACGCAGTTAGACAGCGAATAATGTGCATAGAGAAACTGAGATACCTCACTCGAAAGGGTCAAGACTATAGAATAACGCCTATTCTAAGTAGAGAAGAAGCAAAGAGAGGTGACGTACCATAGTCGTATCCCACCACACTGATTGCCATGACTATGGCAGTACATTGGGTCAGTGATTCTGCGTGTAATAAGGTAGTCATACGGCACAAGTAGTTGTTCAGCTGAAGTAGCTCCAGAGTAGATTGTACGTCGGAGGACATGAAGGACACGAGGCGTTCAATTAGCGATGGCAAGGAGATGGGAGAGCTATTTTCGAGATAGATGTTGGCTTCCAGGGCATAATAAGCGGACCTTGCGTTGCGTTGCAGGGCCACAACAAGCCAGACCAAAGCTTTGAATATCACCTTGGATAGCCACCATCGAAGCTGCTGGTGTTACATGCCAAATGAACACCGTTGGTCCACACGGTGCGTATGCTCATCGCGACGTTGGCGCTCCGACCCGCTCGGGACAAACGTTTTCCCTCTGAAGCCGTTGATCCTGACCGCCGGCAGGACCTGAGCGTGAGACGCGACCTGCATGAGTCCGTTTTCGCCGATTAAATCGCGATGATACTGAACTGGTAGCGAATCTCATTGCCAACATGGAGTATATGCGCACGAAAGTGGTACGGAGCGGCGCGAAATCATTAGCCCTGGTCTGGAGAAAGCCATGGATCAGAGCAACGTATTCTTTTGTCAGGCGAGCCTGGGACGTTGTTCTTCTGATGTCTGATCATGATTGGAAACTAGCCTATCTTGTGGCTGCCAAGTCGAACATCGGTAGTAAACGCTTCTGCCTGTGGTCGCTCGTTCCATCTATTATATGCGAGTGAGCAATCACTAGCGGAGCCCGAAGCATCACGTATGAAAGCTAACCGATACTGCAGCAGCCGTGAAGGCGGCGAGCCCTTCGTCTCCAATGGGAGTTGAACGGATTGATGGACCTACTGCATTCAGTTAGATACACGGAAACAATTCATTCCCTTGAAACCAGAATATGTTTCACCTGTCAAAAGAGGCGATCACATGTCTGGGTAATTTGATGACGGTAGTACTTTGCTGCCGCTGCATGGATACGGTTACAGGGACCATCAAATTAATATCGGGGACGCTGCCATCATCGGAAATAAATGCGATTACTAGTGAGCACGCATATACCAGTTTTCGTCGCGAAACTTACAGCGCGTAACTGAGCTCGAGCGATGGCTCGATAGCTTGACGCGTAAGGTGGCCCGAAGTTCATATTGGTCAATTGTGTAAGGAGGACCGTCCAGGTATACCCCATCCACCTTGAGACAAACCAGACGATAGTCACCCAATGAAAACTTGTGGGAGCTTTGCGAGGAAGACGAATTAAACCCTGTGTAGACGGACGGATCAGCCCATGTATGTAGGTAGAAAGCAAATTCTTACCCCAGCTTGACGGAGTATCTGGGTGGGAATGGACGGCGGAGAGTGCTGGCGTTTCAGCGCTTGTTTGTCTAATGCTCATATTTGTACAAACAAACAAAGACCTACCAGCCTGTGTCGCTGAACGAACCCTTCACGCTGCTCGGTCTACTAGCAACCAATCTATACGAGGCCGCATACACGCCATTCCAGGACACTTCGCGGCTTGGTCAACTCGCTCGGCAGGGTAGCTGGTACTCTCAACGATCTTGGAAGGCCAGCGGTATCTCCCTGATGGAGCCTTTGCAGGCCGGACACCGCGCCCAGACCTGCCTTCCTTACCCACCTTATCTGGGCTGTACGCGGGAGAGGAGCGCCCGACGGACGGGTATGCGAATGGACAACCCGGGTATCTATTTGCACTCAATGCACCGTGCCATAGTCCCCCCAGTTTTGATTGTTTCGCGGCCAAATGTGTTACTCGGAACACCAAGAACGTGCGCTATGTAGACATCGCGCTGGAGACCGTGCGTGTTCAACGTTCGCGACGGATTACCGGTGACGAGCATCCTTCCCTATTGAAAAGGTTCATGATTCTGCTTCAGTATGGTCCAAACTGACATTGCACATTCCAAGCTATAATATGCACTGATCGCTAGTGCCGGTTAAATTTACATATGGTTTACCACGTTATGAATCGAAGCAATGAGTCTGTGGCATCCTTTGCCCCTTCATCTCCGCTGGGAAGATGAGGGTTACTGCATACATTCATTCTCTGCGTACCGGTGGTGACAAAGGGTCTCTGACTCATATGGGAGGGACAGAGAATCCAGCCTGCACGCGTCCTTGTGTAGCAAGAGAGCCTTTCGTGCACACACGTCGCTGTGTAGGAAGCGTTCTTCGAATCCTAGGGTGACATGGTGTAGGGTAGCCAGTGTCAGGGGCAACACCCTCGTCACTCGAGGGTGAACTTGTCCCCTTGAATTTTGAACGTTCAGCGTGCACTGTCACCCGACGCAACCCGAGAGAGTACGCCGCCTCGAAAGCAGTTTCACGCACCTCCCGCAGATACCGAGTAAGGACTCCAAACACGATTGGATACGCAGGGCCGCCATAGGAGAATGGGGCGATGTAATGGAGGATTTTTGACCGAAACACCAGATGGATGTCTGTGTGGTCCAAACGGAATCGTCGACATGCGCGCCAGATAGCAACGTCGAGTCTGTGGAAAACGACCATCGGGTGCCTAGTGCTCGCCTGTCTCCGATGTGTCCCTCTTCCTATTCCCCGAAACAAATGGGTCAGCCAGGGGAGCGGTATCCCGATCACTGGCACCACCCAAATCCACTTGAAGAAAAGAGTTGAGAATTTCGCACCGGGGACAGAGCTGGGGAGAATGATACAGACTCATCCTTTTAAGCAAGAAAAGGCGCTCGTAACCGGCAAGCTTTCACAGACGTTCAACCCACGGTCTCCAGCACGATGTCTATAAAGCAGAGATCGTCAGTGTTCTGAATTACCCATGCAGCCACGGAAAATCATACTATGCATTGTGTGCAAAGGGGAATGCCCGGGTTGTCCATCTGCATACCCGTCCATCGGGCGCATTACCTCTGCAGCTGCCCTTCCCAGACACGAAATACTTTGCTAGCGAGTTGGTCAAACGACAGAGTGGCTAGGAACGACGGGGGGTCGGGATAGGTTGGTTGGTAGAACAAGCAGTGGGGAGGAGAGAGGCTTACTCCGAGGATTCGGTGAGAGATAGACTGGGCGCGGTCTCGGAAAGCGCATGTCAGGACGCTCATCACAGGGCAGAATGATCATTGCCGAGTACTGAGCACTGAGCGCGATGGTAGAGCCTGGGATCTTTCTTGATATGCGCAAGCATTGACAAACAAACGCTCAGTCGTGCTCGGATCCACCGAGTCTGCGTCGACCCCACGGTTGAGCTGGGTAAGGATCTACTTGATGCCTGTGCGAGTGGGCTCTCCCGTCCGTTTACTCAAGGCTTGGTTTGTCTTCTCCGCAGAATGCCCCCCCATTTTATTCATCGTATGACTGTTGTCGCATACAAGAATGGCAATGCTCATCCTCACACGACTGATATAAGGTCGACATGAACTTTGGTCCATCTTGTGTGTCAAGACATCCATCCGCGCTTGTCCCTGCTAATTACACCATACACACGGTGAGTCCAGTTCTCTCTTGCAACACAAAACGATGCATGCATACTCAATCCCACTAGTCGTCTTCACCTAGATCATCTCCCGAGGCGGCGGTGTCCTTGAAATCAATCCAATGGTTCACGTAATCGTAGCGATGCAGCGGCGGCGAGCCGCTATCGTGACGAAATCGCCCACCCTCATGGCCGCTCATTCTGCGAGGTGGTGCGTCTTCTGATCTTGCAGAATCAAATATCAGGGCACCGGCGCGCTTCTGTGTATCCATCTGAATGCTGTAGATCAACCGGTCCGTTCAATTTCCGTCAGAAGTCCCTCCCTTTACCGCTAGTCTGGTGTTGGTGAGCTTTGCTGTGTTGGCGCCTCGGTACCACTGACATTGCACGCTCGTGCACAACGGATGGAACGAGGGACTCGACAAAGTCGGACATTGATCAGTGATATCTGACCTGACTACGAGGAGGCTATGTTCCAGCTATGATCGAACATGTCGCAGAAGATCAATGTCTGGAACTTGGCCAATTATAACCTGTATTTCCGGTTCATAGGATTGTGAGAACAGATTAATGGATGGACGGATCACACACTGCCATGCGCCACATTCCTCTGCAAGCGTTCTGTGTAAACAACGAGGCTCGAGCTCACTCTTTTCAGTCGACTAGAACATGTGCAGGCAAGCGATGCCTCGTGTTGGGGCTCCCCAGGTCATCGAGATATGTGTTTCAGAGGGTGTGTTAAGTCTGAGCACTGGGACCGGTGAGCACTAATGCCGGTTGGGCACTAACACTGGTGAGCACTAACACCGAAGAGCAACAATACCATATATTGCTAATTTAGCATGTAACGCCAACTTCGATGGTGGCTATCCCTGATGCTCCGGTTGTGGCCCTACCGCACGAGATCCGCTCAGCTTTCCCCGGGAGTCAGGCTGACAACTATCCAGACAGGATGGAAGATAAATGCGTCCCTGTGTTCTACATATTTTGTCGAAAGTACCCCTTACTCGCACTCCCGTCTCTTTGCTATTGATAATTGAACATTTCTTGTGTCCTCATGTCTTCCGACATACAGTCCGCTCTGGAGCAGCTCCAGTTGAACAACTACGTGACCCGTACGGCCTCTCATCGACATTATTGCATCCAATCACTAACCTTACCGACCACTACAGTCATGATATTTACTGCGGTGGGATATGACTACAGTACGTCACCTCTTCCTTCCCGCTTCTTTTCCACTTAGAATAAGATTGTCTGCAGTCCTGACTTTTTCAAGAGAGGTATTTCTGTCTCTTCTGTGCAAATTCTTCATTGTCTAACTGTATCGGAAGCTAGACTATGTTTGGGTACGGGTACTACTGCAATCGTCGACAGGCGCCATATCATCGACATCTTGCAGCATCACAACTGGTCCTTGGGATCAGCAATATTCATGATTGTGCGTATTTTGACCTGTCAACTGCCCGTTGGAGTTCAAGTAGCGGCTTCCATAGATCCGCTATGTCGGACTTTTCTGGATTATGTAGGTCTATGGTCGTTATCTCTAGTTCATTATATGTTCACCCCAATGCAACTCTGAAGTTCCGATACACTCCGTAGGATCAACACTACAAATGATGAGTTGATTAGACTGATTGGTATGCACCATGTACACAGTTGGCTCTTTATTCCTGCCTGGACCTGTCAAAGTAAGCGTCTCTGGATTACATCTGGACTGCTAGAACTACTGAGGGATAAATCCCGACAGACGTGTGCATCCAATGTCACAATCACACAAGCTATAGTACTGACAATTAAGCAGGTGTACGCACACAGCTAGATCGCTCCACAATACTGATGAGATGACAATGCATCGTATTTCAAAGGTACTGTACTCTTCCTGGCCGGGCAATGGATATTTCCCATATTTCTCGCGGCAGCTGATTGTGAGTCGCTATACATGGACCACATTCTCTACACTGAATCGATTTTGATTGTAGTGATGATGATCCTACGTGTTTATGCAATGTGGAGTCGATCCAGGACGATTCTTTCCGTCCTCCTGTTCATCCTTGCAGCGCAAACTATAATTTCACTCACACTTGTAGCCATCTACTACAATCCTAATACCCATCTATCAGGTGTGTCTCGGGGTGACATAGTAGCGTTGGTTTGCCGGACCGCCTTTTCACATTCCATTTTCTAGTTATTGTGGTCCACATTCAAGGCCTCGCATATTGTGTCACCTCACCGAACGTTCCATGGACCCTCTATTCATATCCTGCAGTAACTCCGCGGATCATCCTTGCTGTTCTGCTTTTTGTTCTTGCTCTTATTCCGGCCTCAAAGGAGTCAATCCGGATGTACAAGGCAACGAAGGTATGGCAACTTAACCGATATATCAAGCTCCTTGCCAAGGATGGTATTCTTTACTTCTTCGTGTGCGTCTCTTTGTGCTTCTCTTTATTTATTTATCTCACTCTTCTTTTCCTAGGAATGTGTTTTACAGTATCTCTTACGGACTTCTTCAACAATCGAACGGTGTTGCCATCCTCCTCCTGAGTTCAGTTCCACTCGCACTCCTATACATCATCATGCCACGGTTCATTATAAGCGTACGCGAGCTGTACGATCGCGACTGCCGTGGCGGGATATGTGGGATCGACAGCGGGTTTGGAATAGGGTCACGTCACACGGCCAGTCGGAGTGCGATGGTGTCTGCGATCGCGTTTGCGGAAGGTGTACAAGAGCAGGAATCGACCTCGGAAGGAAATGGAGAGGATCCGGAGGGGATTCAATTGGTGGACAGGAACAGTGCAAGTCAGGCTTGAGTGAGCCCCGGCGGGGGCCGACATCGAAGGCCGTGCGAAAGGAGGAAGATGGTATTATTTTCTTGGGACGCGATGGAGATATTTATTTACCTATGCAGCCGTTCTCATTCTCTTCTAAACCCTTGTTTTGTACCATTTTTCTTAGTCTTGTCAATGAGTCGAATGGTAGCTGTGCGCGCCGCCACCACGCTCGCCACACCACCTAGTCGTTCTATTCGTCGCACCCACCACACCCTGTCCCCAACCCGGACTCTGGGCGCTCTTGATTCTCCGCGCCTCGCAGCGGTCTCTACATAGAGCCTCGAGCGCAGGTTGTGCAGCTGCACATTGGCCCACAGGTTCTCGCTGCAAGGCTTCCCACTCGCTGCCCGCTCTGCAGCTCGCACCTCTGGCTGGGCTTGTGCAACCGTTTGCGCCGGGTGAGCACCTCGCACACTCCCTACCCCCGTTCATCACTCTCCCGCATTCTTCTGCGTCCGACTGCGCGATGTCCAAAGACAACCAATAACTGTTCATCGGCCTGCCACCAGTTCTATCATATACCTATTCCACTAGCGCACAATCATCGATGCCGCATATAGATGGTCTCTGGTGGGACTCTCAGGTGTCGGAAGGCTGTTGAAGTGGGGATCGGGAGTCTAGTCGGAACTTTCTAGATAAGGCGATGCACAAACCGACTTCCCCACCCATCATAACATTGCGTATAATCTGGATTTCACGTCGTTTGGGTCATCACTCGCGGAGCCTGGCGCCCTCTCCATCCACATGCGCGTCTTTGTGCGTTTTTTTTCTAGTCGCTTAACCTCAGCTTTTTACTATCCGTGACAGACCCACCGTCTACTAGTTATGGAGGATTCATCGACTGTCTTGCTAGCCCTGTTCTCTGGTTTGTTTCTTCGTGAGCACCATCGAAAGGGTTCATTGTCGTCCTCTCTCACCACTATCTTCTGTCCCGTCACTACTGCTCACCCGCATATATACGCCTGTCTCGTTTCCCCTTGTGTTCACTAGCACGAGCGGAATGGCCACCCCAACGTTGCCCCTTGAAGCCGGGGTTTCGCTCCTCTGCCTCTGCAGTGCGTTTTCCACTGACTCGGCTTCGTCATCTGGAACGCGGCTAATGGTTCCGTTTGGGATACACAGATGTCCCCTCAATGTTCCGGTCTACGATCTCGGATTGCATCATCTCATTTCCCTGTGGCAAGCCTACGTGTGCAGCGATCTTCACGGTATCTCTCACTCTTGCATAAAATTACTTCCAAGGTAACGAACTCGCTCGGGTCGCTGGTTGCAATGGATGTAGCGATTGCAAACATATTTTCGGGCACCAGCGGGGACAACGGAGACTGGAGGCAGCCAGTCATTGTTCCTCAGAGTCCGATCGCTGCATTCACGAGAGCACGATACATCCATTGCTTGTGTGCGTCGAATCGCTTCAGTTAGACAAGACGCCTGACGTCTATCACAGCCGGCCACCGATGCTACTCGGTGATAGGACGTGCGCCAGAACAACGCTACAGAATCGATGATATCTCTCGGAGTCTTGGTGGGTCGTGCTCACGCACACGCTGAAATTCTTCGACGTCCCTGCATCGTTCTCAAACCAAGTGTCCAGACTCCAGAATGCTCGACGTGTACGTCGTCTGCATTGCGCATACAAGCGACTGCTCTGACCCCACCGATAGCGCTACCACTAGGCATCGGGCCCTAGGAGCTGCTAATCCCTTTGTAGCGCTTAAAAAAGCAAACTGGCATGGGTTCCAGGTCGCGTGCCTCCATAAAGCTCCTTAAACGTCTCCAAACAACCATAGAAGACTGAGCGAGATATCTCCCCACGAAGATATCAACACCGCACTTCAGTACGCTCGATACTCGGGACGGCCACTGTGACGTCCGTCGATGACTGTCTCTTCTAGGAATGTAATACGATTGTTCTGTCTGAGTTCCCTGTTTAGAAGATTAGGACGAAGAAAACTATCTATAATGGATGGTTTAGACTGACATCCGAACCAACATCGGTAGCTACCTTGTTATCGGCAGTACATGGGACTTTCCGGGTGGTCGGATCATTCATGCACATTTTATTCCTGTCACAGACACTTCCCATAATACGCATATGTGACTCGGTGGTGAGTAGCACCTGTTGTCAAATGCCCTAGTATTCACTCTTAATCTGACGGGGGACATAGGATGTTGACCTGATGAGACGTTGACCTGGGGATGTCTTTGCCTACCTAGGCCTCCGTCGGACGGACTCAGACCCGTTGTAACACCCATGGGGCTAACCGCCTATATAGCCATGACAAACGCTTGCGATTGATGTATTAATACTACACCTGAGCCGTCGTCACAGCGACAACCCTTATCCGTGACTTGACCTACGACGTGACGCATGAAACGCATTTGGCATGTTGTTTGTTGCCTGGCTACACACTGGACCCAGAACCCTTTTGTGGTGCAGTGAGTCTTCTTTCGAATCGACTGAGGAGACTCTTGGTAACCGTAACACGTCGTGCTGTCACCGTCTTGTCGTCGCCATGTCATGTCGCACGCTGGCAGCCCACCCCTGACATCTCGCTGTCGTCTTCGCATGCTCTCGCATCTGTCAAGCAGGGTTTTCGCAGACGCCAGGCGACATTTCCGAGTAGTCGAGAAGACAGGACAACACCGTCGCGGGTTTCAAGAGTTCTGTAATTTATCAATGACTCTGCACACCCTTGCTTGCCCTCACGTCTTTTCACCACTTTAGTTGAACGCGTTTTTATCCTTCATGCCCTCTAACATACAGTCCGCCCTGGAGCAACTCCAGGAAAACAACTACATATCCCGTATGACCTCTCTTCTTTGCATCCAATCACTAACCTCACTGACCACTGTAGTCGTGATGGTCAGCTTAGTAGGATACGACTATGGTGTGTCACTTCGTCCTCTCCACTTCCTTCAACTTTAAAGAATATCACTTTACAGTCTTGACCTTTTCAAGAGAGGTATCTCAGTTCTTTCTACATAAACTACTCGCTCAGGCTGCCTAACTTTGTCTGAAGGTAGCCTATATTTGGGTACAGCTGTTGCAACCATCAAGCGGATGTCATGTCATTCACATTTCACAGCAACGCAACTGGTCCTCGGGATCAATGATATTCATCCTTGTGTGTATCGACCCCTCAATGCCTATTTAATCTCAACGAGCAGCTTCAATAGGTCCGCTATGCTGGACTTCTCTGGATCATGTAAGTCCACAGTCATTATCTGTATTGCATTTTGTTCACCCCGATGTGATACTAAAGTCTCGGTGGACTCCGTGAGCTCAATACCACAGATAATAATGCTGATTAAACCGATCCACCGTCCCCCATACGTGTAGTCGGTTCTTCATTCATACCCGGACCTGTCAAAGTATGTTTCCCTGTTACTCTGTATCAAATCCTGTCTGCTATCACGACTGAGGAATGCATTCCAAACAGATGTATGCATCCAATGTTACAATCAGACAAGCTATAATGTTGACAATTAATCAGGTGTACGCACACCACCAGATCTCTCTACAACACCGATGAGATAATGCATAACGTTTGGAAGGTACCGCACTCTATCTGGTCGTAGTATGGTCGCTCCCGGTATTTCTTGCAGCAGCCGATTGTGAGTTGCTGTACTTGAATTGCACTCTCCACGCAGCATCAATTTGGATTTTAGTGATGATGATCTTGCGTGTTTATGCAATGTGGAATCGATCCAAAATCATCCTTTCCATCCTCCTGTTCATTCTCATAGCGCAAACTATCTCTTCATTCACAATAGCAGCGATATATGAGAATCCCCATACCCATCTATCAGGTGCATCCGAGGATACGACAGTAGCGTCAATGTGGCATACTGATGTTTGACTTCCCGTTATCTAGATACTTTGATGCAGATGCAAGACCTCACATATTGTAATCTTGTATCGGACGTTCCATGGATCCTATATTTATACCCCACGGCGACTCTGCGGTTCATCCTTGCCGCGCTACTTTTTATTCTTGCCCTTATTCAAGCCTTGAAGGAGCCTTTCAAGATGTATAAAGCAACGAAGCAATGGCAACCTAATCGATACATCCAACTCTTTGTCAAGGACGGCATCCTTTACTTCCTCGTGTATGTCGCTCTTTCGGGAAAATTTATTTCTCTGATTTCCTTCTCCTAGGAACTTGTTTTACAATATTACCAACGTTGCCCAGAACAATCTTGCGTCCGACAGTCATTTCATATTCCTCCTCCTGGGTTCGGTTTCGGACGCACTGCTATGCGTGATAATGCCCCGGTTTATTATCAGCGTACGCGAGCTGTACGACCGTGACTTCCGTGGCGGGTTGTGCGGAATTGACAGCGGGTTCGGATTAAGGTCGCGTCATGCGGACGGTCACAATGCGACAATGTCTGCGATGACGTTTGCAGAAGTCGCACCAGGGCAGGACCCGATCTCGGAAGGAGGTGCAGAGGATCCGGAGGGGATCCAATTGGTGGAAATGGATGTTGTAAATCAGGCTTGAGCGACAATCATTGTCGAGGAGTCGCCTACGCGCAATACGAGGAGGATGACGGGAACGTGGCTCGGATAACATATTCAGTTGTCTATCAGCTTGTTAAGTGCGGGAGAAAGGATAGAAGACGCTACTACAAACATCGGGAGATGATCCGATGGGCGCGAGATCACGCCGGAGATGTAGACGATTCGTGAGACGAATGAAAGCCCAGGGTGAGGAGGGGAAGCTGCGATACACATTCATCTCGCGATGATGAACCTATGGAAGAAGCGCCAACGTGCGGGTAAGCAGTAGGACAGATCCTAACACAAGGTAGTAGAGAGTGAATGAAGGACCTGACCCACGGAAACACGACAATCAACCCTCTTGATCGTGCTCCAGCGGATAAACCAGCGACCAGCAGATAGCAAGGTAGTCTATGAACTCAGCAATCCGGCCCGACGTCAATGTACATACTAGTACTTGAACTGTGACCCAAGCCATGGCTCGGCCCCGAGGGACATTGGCAAACGGGTACACCACACAATGTTCATTAGCCAGGATCTGCCAACGCTGGCACCCAATAGCACCCATAAGAATCCACCCACATGCGACATCGACGATGGTGCACCAGCGAAATACGTGCAAGATGGGACTTGTAACAGCCTGCCAATGGACCGTCGATCGTTGGCCAATGACAAGTTGTCACGAGGCGCACGGGAAAGGACAACTGCACCGAGATTCATTTCATGCATGGATACTGAGGCTAATGAATTGGTACAAAACAAGGTTCCAGGACAAGAGCGGTTACATAGGCGAATAAATATATCAGTCGCATCACAAGAAAATAATACCGTCTTCATCCAATAACGCAGCCCTCGACATCAGTTCCACCCCTCGACAACGGTTCTCGCTCAAGCCTGACCTGCACGATCCCTGTCCACCAATCGAATCCCCTCTGGATTCTCTGTGTTTCCCTCCACCACGTGGTCTTTCCCCGGCGCGTCTTCCGCAAATGCGATCGAGGACACCGTCGCATTTTGACTAGCCATGTGGCGTGACCGTATCCCGAACCCGCTGTCAATCCCACACAACCCACCACGGCAGTCATTGTCATACCGCCCGCGTACGCTGATGATGAACCAGGGCATTACCGCCTGTAGGAGTGTGGCCGAAACCGAACTCAGGAAGACGGTGACACTGTTGGAGACAATTCTGTCCAGAACAATGACCGTGATGTTATAAGACACATTCCTAGAAGAATCAGAATGAGATAATTAGCCTTGTCTGTGAGAAGAAACGTACACGGAGAAGTAAAGGATGCCGTCCTTGATGAAGAGTTTGATATATCGATTAGGTTGCCATTGCTTCGTTGCTTTGTACATCTCGATCGACTCCTTCGAGGCCCGAGTTAGGGCAAGAAGAACAAGCAGAATGGCAAGGATGCAATGTGGAAGTATTTCAAGATATGAATCAGGGGACTGTGGAATATTTAACACAGGATTACAATATGCGAGATCTTAAATGTGGACTACAGTGGCTAGAAAAGGTGTCTACTATACTGATGCTGCTCTATCACTCTGAGATGCACCTGATGTATGAACGTTGTATATTGTTGTCAGTGTGACTGAAACAACAGTTTGGGCTGTAAGAATCAACAAGAGGATGAGAAGAATGGTTTTGGATTGATTCCACATGGCATAAACATGTAGGATCATCATTACTGCAATCGAAATCCATTCAGTGTGGGGTCTGTGATCCATATATTGTGACTCATGATCAGCTGCAGTGAGAAATACAGGAAATATCCATATTTCAGCTTGGGAGAGTGCAGTACTTTTGAAATATTATGCATAATCTCGTCTGTATTATAGAGGGTTATGGTGGTGTGTGTACACCTGCTTGATTGTCAACACTACAACTCATCTGATCACAACATTCAACACATACATCTACTTGGAATACATCCCTCAGCCATGCTTGCAGTTAGATGTGATGCAATAATGCTTACTTTAGTAAGTCCAGGCATGAACGAAGAGCCAATTATGCATAGGCCAGGTGCCTAATTAGTCTGATCTACATTGTTATTTGTAGTGTTAATCTTATAGAGTGTATGGAGGCTTTAGTATCACATTAGGGTGAGCATATGGCACAACCTAGATAATAACTGTAGACCTACATGATCTGGAAAAGTCCAAGGTAGTGAACCTATTGAAGCTACTGGTTGAAGCAAAGGAGGTAGTTGAGGGGTTAACATATGCACAAGAATGAATAGGATGAAGCCAAGGCCCCAATTGTGACACTGCAAAATGTTAATGACATAGCACCTGCTTGATGGTTGCAACATCCATACCCAGATATAGTCTACCTTTAGTCATGGTTAGAGACAGAATGAGTCATTCAGCTTCACTGTGGAATAGACTGAGATACTTCTCTTGAAAAGGTCAGAACTGTAGAGTAATACAGTGGCTCAAATAAGTGTCCCAATGTTGGGGCATTTTGGAAAGACTTGACATTTGCAAAAGAACTGAAATGTATCAGCTCTAACCCTTGCAGAGTCATAAATAGCCCTGACCCCTTCCCTGAAGATGAGCCCCTAGTCATGTGATTTGGTTGCCATGTGATTGATATATAACCATTTCAAAATGACATGTCATTGGGACACTTATTTGACCCTGATGTTATCAGTCATCATTTGGTAAATAACATAATATTCTGATGGATGCTGTGCTTCAACCCTGTCTCATTATGTAACTTACATAACCCTGAGCACTGTAAAGGGCAGAGATTCTATCCAGTTAACCCTACTTTACCATGAAGCCCATTTCTACCTCTATTAGAGCCAATATCCTCTTTCTCTCTGAATCTGGTCTTTCTGTTAGGAAGATATCCTCCCAAACTGGTCTAGGGAAGTCTACTATGGCCAGGGTTATCAAAGAGATTCATCCAAGCAAGGAAAACATCAAATTAGGCCCTCTTTCCAAGCTTTCTCCTACTGACAGAAGAAGAATTGTCTCTAGTATTACCTCTGGCAAGGTTGAAAATACTGTCCAGGCAACCCATCTCATCAATTCTGCCCTCTCCTCTCCTGTCTCTTCCCAAACTGTTCATAATGTGCTAAAGTCTGCATCTCTAAAGGCTGTAGTCAAGAGAAAGAAACCACTCCTGTCTGTTAGGCATAGGAAACATAGATTGGCCTTTGCTCTCAAGCACCAACACTGGACTGTGGAGGACTGGACTAGGGTAATTTGGTCAGATGAGACCAAGCTTAACAGGATTGGGTCAGATAGAAGGAAGTATGTGTGGAAAGTGGCAGGAAAACCTTTGTAAGACAAGGAGGTACAGGGAACAGTAAAGTTTGAAGGAGGTTTCTTGATGGTTTGGAGATGCATGGGCTGGAATGGAGTGGGAATTCTTGCAGAGGTGGAAGGGATGATGAATGCTGAGCAGTATGTTTCCATTTTGGAGGATAATCCGCTTTCTATCATGGAATATTCTGGAATCCCTGAGGAGAGCATTATCTTTCAAGAAGATAATGACTCCAAGCACACCTCTAAAAGAGCCCAGGAGTGGCTAGATTCTCAAGGTATCAAGGTTCTTGATTGGCCAGCACAATCTCCAAACCTTAATCCTATTGAATGTCTTTGGCAAATCCTTAAAAAGAAGCTCAACAGCTATACTACACTACCAAGAGGGATTTGGGAGCTTTGGGAAAGGATTGATATGGAATGGAGAAAGATAGAGGTTGAGGAATGTCAAATATTGATAGAAAGCATGCCTAGAAGACTAGAGGAAGTGATAAAGGCAAAGGGAGGGCATACAAAGTACTAAAATTATAGAGTAGAGATGTTGCTCCAATAAGTGTTCCAATGATATGTCATTTTGAAATGGTTATATATCAATCACATGGCAACCAAATCACATAAGGGCTTATCTTCAGGGCAGGGGTCAGGGCTATTTATGACCCTGCAAGGGTTAGAGCTGATATATTTTAGTTCTTTTGCAAATGTTAAGTCTTTCCAAAATGCTCCAACATTGGGACACTTATTTGAGCCACTGTAATGCTGCCAATGCATCGATAACCAGGGGGTCTGAAGGGGTGGAAGCGGAGATTATACTGGCAAGGATGGCATCCAGGGAGCAAATGAAGTGAGAGCTTTGTAGAAGCATAACATCCTGATTGTCATCATGAATGTTGACATTAGGAAGATGGGACAGAGCATCTGCAGGTTCTATATTTGCCCTAAGGAGGTGGTGGAAGACCAAATCAAAATCTTGGAGGAATAACATCTAGCAGGCTTGTCATTGAGAAAGTTTGTGAGGTTGCTTGAAGTGGTCAGTGAGAATCATAACCTAGTGCATGGTCCCCAAGAGATAGTGACACCACTCTTCCAAGGCTTAAATGACTACAAGGAGTTCATGATCATAGATATCATAATTTTGTTCCTCAGGGGCGAAGGTCTTTGAAAAATAAGTGCAAGGATGGAGGTCACCATTGATGTCTTTTTGCATAAAGACTGCCCCTGACACGACAAGTGAAGCATTGGTCATGATGAAGAAATGGGCCAAGGTATCTGGGAGACAAAGGACTGGTTGTTTGGTGAAGGCATCATAGATGGTCTTGAAAGCTTTCTGGTGGTCCACTGTCCAGGTCCAGGACATCCCCTTCTTGGTAAGATTGTGAAGGGGCCAACAAAGGGTAGAGAAATTTGAGATAAACTTTTGGTAAAAGTTGCAAAAGCTGATGAAAGATCACATGGCTTTCACTGACTTTGGTGGGGACCAGTCACAAATAGTGGACAGCTTGGTGGGGTCTAAAGCAATTTCCCCTAGGCAGATGATCATTCCTAGGTATTCCACTTCAGAGACATTAGAGAAGCACTTGGATAGCTTCAGGAAGAGGTGATGATCCCTCATTCATTGAAGTACCCTTTTAGTGCAAGTATGGTGCTCAGCAAGACTTGTGGAGTGAATGAGGATGTCATCCATGTAAATGATAAGCTATCCTTCTGCTACCTGTTACAATCATAGATGAGTGCATTGAATCTCCCATTCTTTCTCCGGTTGACTTCCCTCTTACTTTGACTTATTCCTTGATCACAGAGTTGGACAGCCTCTGGCTCGATGACTCGCCTGTACCCGGCTTTCTATTCCACTCCGCAGCCGGATAGGTTTCCTTCGGTTTCTATGTTACCGCTGATCGCAGTCGCGCCACTGTACTTTCCCACGTTCTTCTTTAGGCGCGACGCAACTTACACCTTCCGCATTTGGCCACGATTACACTTCCCCTATCTCACGGACGCTTACTCCTCCGATCGCATTTGTCTGCGGTTGCATGTCCCTTCCCCATTCACACTAGGTATCTCACGTTTACCCTAAGGCGTGTACAGCTCTGCCTAGGTATTTATACGTGCCCTGTACTTGTAACTTCCCCAGTTAGTTCTGCGCAATACACGCGTAGTTTCTACCTGTCCACGAGTCCTCACGAGGATAGTGAGATCCCCTTCCCATCGATAGTCTCGCACCACTTGTTGAGTGTGCGCTCAACAGTTAGGTTCTGCACGTTCGCGTAACACTACCATGTTGTGGAAAATGTCATCCATTAGAGCCTGAAATGTAGTGGGGGAGTTGCACAAGTCAAAGAACATCACTAGCAGTTCGAAAAGGCCAAAAGGAGTGATGAAAGCTACTTTCCAGGTATTGGTGGCTCTGATGCGAACATTATTATACCCCCATCTGACATCCATTTTAGTGAAGATTGTCAATCCTCAAAGTTTGTCTACAAGGTTGGAAATTAATGGAAGAAGATAATCATTCTTTATTGTATGCTTGTTCAGGTATCAATAATCTTGGCAAGGTCTCAGCCCTCCATCTTTCTTTTGTATGAAAAAGAAAGGCAATGCCTATGGGGATTTCAAGGAGCAGATCTTCCCTATCTTAAGGTGTTTGTTGACAAACTCCTTACAAATAGCCAGCTCTTTTGGATTTAGAGGGTATACTTTGGCTACCTTCAGAAGAAAGGAATCAGCACACTCAATAGCATGGTTGTAGGATTGCAATGGGGGGAGCTTGCTGTTTTTTGGTTCTTCAAACACATCTTTATAAGAGGCATACTTGGTAGGGAGGGCATGCTCAGTGGTTTTGGCTTTTTGGGCCAGTTTAGTAGAGAGGGTGAGCTTTCCTACTCTTTGTAGGAAAGCAATATCTTGTAGAATTTGATTGGTTGCAACTGGGTCTTTGTTTAGGAATCATAGTAGGTATTACTAGCTAGTGGGATCATCCCTGGATTTACAATGACAAGAAGTACAGTATCTGAGATCATCAGGATCTCTATGGACCAATTGATTTGTGGATTAACTTCTCATAGCTATGTTATTTCCAGTATTATCCCTTTATATCCACAATTGATTATGAGAAATTTTCATTCATTGGCTATCTCCCTGATCTCTAAAGTCAGTTTGACATAATGGTGGATCAATCCATTTTGGTTATCTGTTCCATCTGCATTGTGGGCTTGAATAGGCTTAGGTAGTCTGATCATAGTCCACTGATTTGCTTGTGCAAGGTATTTGTTCACAAAGTATCTGGTTGCTCCACTGTCAACTAAGGCAGTTGTCTCAATGATTTTTGTAGCTTCAGTTTCATAAAGGCAAATGGGGAGTTTGATTGCTTGAGATTCTAAGCCAGATACAAATACAGGAGCGACTGAGATGGAAGGAGAAGATGTTGGCACTTCCCTCCTCTTTAAAAACCCTGAGTGTTGACAGTGGTTATCCTGACTTGTTCTGGGGGTTTCAAGGAACAAAGCTTTAGGATGTGAAGAATTTCATCTCTGGGAAGATCACTGTTCTGAATGAACTCTCTGTCAAGTCTAGTCCTTCTCCTCTCTACTCTGGTTAGCCAGGAGCATGGGAGACAAGGGGACAGGACATGGGAATGGAGTTGGGTTGGAGGGATTAGGACTTCAGCTTCAGTGGTGTGACTAGCATGCTATGCCTCTGTACATTTGTGTCCTCATATTTTAGAGAACAGGTAGAGGATATTGGAGACAGAATCTGATGAAGATCAGAGGAGAAGTAACTTAGATGATATTCAAACTGAGGTATTACAACAGAGAGATGAGGCTTTATATACAGAGAGCAGAAACAAATTACTAATGGAGAAATGTAGATTGGTAAGTGACATCAGTAAGTGTAGTATCTTGGAGCTGTACTCTGAGTACAAGAAAGCCAGAGCTGTACTTCACGTAGTGAGCACAGTGACAGGAGAGTTCTACATGTGATGCCAAGGTAAATGGAAAAAACAGGAATGGAGACATGAAAGGAGAAAATGAAGAAAGAGGAATGGAAATGTAAGTCCAGAACCAAAGTTCTATGAAGTTGGTCTGGAGTACTAGAGTTGAACTTTAGGGATATGACACTCTCCTAGTGTATTGGTGGATGTTTTGATAGTATTAACCTGTTGCTTAGGAGGAAAATGCTTGGTGTTTTGGTTCCTGTTTCCTCCTTGATAATTGTTAGAGTGACAACCAACCTGGTGGTATACAAAGCATTTGTTGTTCTTCATATGTTCTGCCATTTTGACAGGGGTAAGGTGTACTGTGTTGATGTCCATAGCATTAGGATCTCTAAGGGGGCAAGAGGAGTTCCCTCTATAGGCTAGGGGGAGAAATCCCTAAGTTGTCAAAGGTGAGGTAAGTTCTTGTGGAAGTGTTGGGCAGCTTCCAACCAAGACTTCCAGTCCTCAGGTTGTGGGTTGAGGGTTGCCATCATGTCAGCCAATCATTGATCTACCCCTCTGTATAGGACATCAATGAGGATGTCATCATGTGCTACTCCTAATCCACTTCTTCCCACCTTCAATCTAAAGGTGGAAGCATAAGCATCAAAGTTTCCTCTCTTCTGATGTACTGGTAATCCATTCTCTGTAGGATCTGGAAAATCTGATTGCCTCATCTCATAGAGGTCGTTCCTAGCCCTTTCCTTTACTCCTATCAGAACAAAAGAAGTATTGAAGTCTTTGATGAATCCTTCCCAGGTATAGAGACTGGCTTTCAAGTACCATCCTTCTGTGAAGACTACTCCTCAGCCTTAGCTCATCTTGTTGAGGGCAGTTAAAATCTTGGATTTGTTAGTGTCATAGATGTGGCTGTTCATCTTAAAGTAGGCATCTAATGCTGCTAGCCATCTAGATGCATCCACAGAATCCCCTGAGAAGTCCTTGGGGAGACTGGACTTTCTTTCTACTCTTTTCTATCCTTCATCTTCATTGTATCCCTGGTAGTCATTGTTATGATGAGCAGGGGCAGGTTCTGGTGCAGGCAGCATAGGTACATCTAGATCTGGGATGATAAAGATTTGTAATGTTCGAGAATCTATTGGGACTTCGGCATAAGCAGTTGTGGGAGTATTGATGAAGATGTCTTTGTTGGAATCCCCTCTAGTGAGCAAAGGAGGGACCAGGCATCCTGGGGAGGCCTGGATATTTTCCAGAGTGACTGAGGGATGTCTTCTTCTTTGTCTGAATAGGGGATTAGGTGGTGGGTGGCCTGATCTACTAGTAATCCTTCTAGATTGTGGTAGGGATGGTGAGTGTCATCTATTGAGAGGGATAAAGTCTTCTTTGCTTTGTGGGGTGAGGTCTTCATCACTGGTGTTGGGAGCTCAATATGCCATGGTGAGGGGGAGGTCTCACCCTACTGCTTAGTAGCAGGGGCAGAGGGGACGAGTTAGTTCTTTTGTTACACATATGTGTACTTGATTAGTTTCAGGGATGTTTAGTTTGATAACTGATAGGATGGGAACATGATCAGTAGCAGGTCCATGCTGTTCCAGGCTGGTACTGCAGATGGTGAAATACTCAGTGGTATTGTCAGTACAGAATACATTGTCCACTCTAGTTCAATTTTTGGTGTTGGATGCTTGGAGGATCAGTATGTCCTTAGCAAGTGGCATGAACCTTGAGTGATCTGTGATGAGGTCAACCAATGGTTGGGCATGGTTCAGGTAAGCTGTAGTGAGTAGTTGGCTGTTGTGTTTATCTTCCCAGAGTGGGTGGTGGTGGTTGAAGTCTCTGAGCCATATGGCATGGTCTGAGTCACATGGTAACACAATTTGCAAGTTGGAATCTAGGAATAGCTTCAGTTTAGCCTCTGTTTCATGTGAGTTAGTGTCATTGTATATGTTAAAGACTGTACAGTTTCCAAACAAGCCAGAGAATTGAATAATGACTATATCTCTTGAGGAGATGGGGATTTGTTTCTAACAATTGGTGCCAAAGGAGCAGGATAATGGGGTGGCCACTCTATAGCATGAGGATTCATCAGTATAACATGTCATGGAGTATACAGGATAGAAAGGGTGTAGGCATATTGTGTTTCTGACATGGTTAACATGCAGTTCTTGAAGGGTGTATATGTTCTAATCTTGTGCTTGAGGTCTGTTGAGTAGGGAGTGTTGTGCTATGCAGGAGGTATTGAGGTTTTGTTGCCAGATCTGGAGCATGATGTTTTTAGTCCCAGCCATGATGTGAGTAGGATTCTGAGTTGGATAATATAGCATTGACATTGTTGAGGGAGGAGGGGGAGGAAGGTAGGGAGTGGAAGGAGGTAGATGACACTGGGCATTTGTTGTTTATGTCATGGTTATTGTGAATCTGTTGGAGGGTGGTGGTGGTGTTGGTGGCTGTTGCTGTGGTTTGGGTGTCTGGAGTACATGGGGAGGAGTGAGCATTGACCTGGTTTTTTCTGTTGCATTGGGTGGCAGAGTGATTAGACACAAGCTAGTATATGTTGAGTTGTGTTTGGCATAGAGGGGGTGGTTGCATTTATGTCAATGCACATCCTGGGTGCAGAGTCTGCCTGGTGGGTAGTGGGCCTCCTTTTGGAGGTAGTATTACCTGGGTCCATGCCTCCACCATGGGGAAGTATAGCATGAGATTTTTAGGATGGCACTGGTCTAGCTTCTAGCATTTGTGTTAGAATTCTGGGCATTCTCTAAAGTAGCTGAGATGTCCATCCTTTTGGCAGTTGAGGCAGAATTTACTTTGGGGCTGAGAGCATCATGGAGTGACATGATGGCCTTCACAAGAGGCACAGTTGTCATTGTTGGATGAACAGTTTTTGGCTATGTGTCTCCATCCTTGGCATTTGACACAGCACATTGGCTCTTTTTTTGTCTTTGTATAGGAAAAGCTTCTGCTTGCCAACATAAAGACCATTACATATGCTGAGATTGGCTGGCATGGGAGCTTGGAATATAAACATAGCAGGTACATGTTGCTGGTTGGGGTCTCATCTGTATGGAGGTTTGATCTATTGGGCTGATGTAATACTACCTTCCTTCATGCTATTCTCATTTTCGATGGTGTGGAGAAAGTGAGGGTCATCAATAGGAGAGTGGATGAATAGGTGGGGAACTACAACATTATAGACTCACTCCTTGATAATCACTTGGAAGTCAAGCTCTTCAATCAACTAATGCTTTATTTCATTGATTCTCATCCAGTCTGCCTTCTCTTTGGTGTATGTCTCTATAAGAAGGGGGCCAGTGTATAGGGGAGCAACTGATTTGATGATGATTGGAAGGGATGAGGGGTCATGTAAGACAGTGACAGCTTTTTCTATTTTCTCTAATATTCCATGTTTATCCTCTCCATCCTTATATAAGCTCTGGCCTGGGAGAGGGATGAATAGTACTTGTTTTGATTGAGTTTCAAGGCATATGAGGGTGTTTTGTATTTGCTGAGTGATAGGGTTGGGGTTCCAGGCAATAGAGCTGTAGATTGTCATGGCTGCATTTTGGATTGAGTGGCATGGTAGTGGAGGAATGTCCACTTTGCACTTGATATGATCTAGGGTATTAACTACATTATTAATATTATTGTTGAGAGATTTGAAGGAGATTAATAATTATGATACATTCTAAATAATAGTGTTGGAGTGTGCCTTTAATAATTTGACCACAATGTGCAACTCTGCTATCTGGGGAGAGAGGGCTGTTAGTGTTTTTGTGGAGATGCATTCAGTTAGCTGTGCTTGCATGTTTGACTCCAGGAATTCCAGAAGAAGACATTATCTTTCAACAAGATAATGACCCCAGCATACCTCTAGAAGAGCCCAGAAATGGTTTGAAGAACAGGATATCAAGCTTCTAGACTGGCCTGCACAATCTCCAGACCTCAATCCAATTGAATACACTTCAAATCACCTCAAAAGATCTCTCTCAGGTTATGAGAGTGCTCCTACAGGAGTTCATCAATTGTGGGAAAGAGTGGTGGTGGAGTGGGGGAAGATTTCTGTGGAGGTGTGTCAAAAATAGATAGAAAGCATGCCTAGAAGGGTTGAGGCAGTTATCAAGGCCAAAGGAGCTCATACCAAGTACTAGACAGTTTTGTAAAGTCAAAAAACTGTATGCATGACATGTCATTCTCAAATGGCTGCTATTCTATCAATTCTCATCCAAATCACTTGATTCTTGGACCAATAGAAAGCCAAGCATACATATGTCATTCCATATACTTGCAGTTTAGGGCTAGGGTTAGGGGTTATTGTGTTTAGTGATAACTAATGTGAAACATGCAAACATGCAAATATGTGGACAGTTTTCTGAGCCACTGTATCTACACTGGAGAACCCTGCTTGTTTTCAGTTCAAAAGGCCGATCTCATTGAAGACTGCACAACAATGGATGAAAAAGCTTGGATACTACTGGAAAAAGGAACTCACTGGCCAGTACAATGATGTTGTTCACTACTGTCAAAATGTTTTAATTCCTACATGGCAATGCTATCAACCACAAATATAGAAATAGGATGGAGACAATGTAGCTGTTCAGGCTAGTAGGCTAAGCCCTGGATACTGAATTCAATAATGGCTCTGGTCATAGGGTTGTCATGTGGTTCTACAACAAGTCCATCTTTTATGTAAACAACTAGCAAGAAAAGTGTTGGGTGCACTGGTGCAGTACTACAGCCAAAGAGAGAGGGTTCCCCTTTGATGGTTGTACATTTTGTATCAGCAGATTATAGATAGCTCCACTCACCCAATACTATGTTGGATGGAAACTCAGAGACTGCACTTGTTCTTTTTAGACTGGGGAAATCTCATGAAAGCTATTTTACTAATGAAGATATTATTGCTTATGCACAGAAGGCAATGGATATACTATGTAAACATTATCTGAATGAGGATCATGTCTTTATTTTTGACAATGCAACAACTCACTTGAAACATGCCAATGATGCCTTGGCAGCATGCTGAACACCAAAGAGACCTTCTAAAACTTGGGGGATATCCAAAACTTGCTATAATGAAAATGGGAATATTGTTCTTGGAGAAGGTGGGAAGCTGGTCACAAAAAATTGCACATAGGCAATGGCTGTTTACCTGATGGCATGCTACAGCCACTTTACTTTCTGGAAGGTTACAACAAAGCAGGATGGTTCAAAGGCATGGCTTAGATCCTTGTTGAACAGGGCTACACAAATGCTGGTCACCTCAGGACTGAATATAGAGATTTCAAATGCTCAACAGACAAAATAGATTGTTTTTGCTATTGTCTGTTATACACTCAACCTGATTTTGCAAATGTGGAGTCTCTTCTTGAGACAACATGTCAAAGTTGAGGGTTTGATGTCATTTCTTTACCCAAGTTCCATTGTGAGCTAACTTTTATTGAGCAATGCTAGGGTTATGCAAAGTGCATCTATTACATGAAAGATTGCTCATCATCAGAGGCTGCTTTGGAGCATAATGTGATACATTCACTGCAAGTGGTTCCTTTGTTGTCAATGCAATAGCAAGTTGCACTTATTTGTCAGATTGACCCTATACTCAGTCCAATATTAGATTCACTATGTACTCAGCAAGATTTATTGATGCCTACCATAAAGGGCTCAATGGATCTTAGGCTATATGGGCAATCAAGAAATATTGCAGTCACCAAGTCCTTCCAGACAGCATTATGCATCAATTTGATGATACTGCATCCAAGTTGACACACATCATAGAATTTGCTTTATTTGACATCATGCATAGTATTCTGTGTTCTATAATGCTGTTTGCACTGTTGTCTGCTATTTGTTATCTTTGGCATGGGTAACATTGAATGTAGACTTGCAAGCCTGTTGATGTTTTAGAGGTTCAAGGGAAACCACAAGGATCAAGAGTTGCTTAGTGGGTCTAGGTAAACCACCCTAGGACAATGATTGCTAGGTGGGCTCTGGAATATGAGGGCTGTTACAAACTTAGAGTGGCAAGTGGATCCATCCCTATTTCTTCCTTTTGATTATGCACTTAATTTCTCTTCTCAGTATTATTGCATTCCTGGATTGGATAACCCCTGGTTAGATGATCACTCATACCCAGCTTTCCTTTTATCTCCACAGCCAGATGAGTTCCTTTCAGTTTCCATGTTACTGCTGATCACAGTCAAGCCACATAACTTTCCCACATTCTCTGCTTGATGTGACATGACTTACACCTTCCTCTTTTGGTTATGGTTACGTATCTCCTGTCTCTGGATGCTTACTCCTCCATAGCACATTTGTTCACGGTTACACATTTCCCCCATATCCATACCAGATATCTTACATCTACCCTAGATCGTGTACAGCACTGTCTGGGTATTTATACATGCCATGTACTTGTATTTTCTTCAGTTAGTTCTGTGCAATCTACGTGTAGTTTCTTCCTGTCCACAAGTCCTACTTAGGATAGTGAGAGCTCCAAGTCCCCAGAAGTCTCACACCACTTGTTGAGTATATACTCAACAGTTAGGTTCTATGCATACATGTAACAAAAGAACTAACTTGTCCCTCTGCCCCTGCTATTTAGCAGAAGGGTGAGAACCCATCAAATATGGCCTACCATGTCCCTGACTCCAGCAACAAAGAACAGATCCACCATAGTGAAGAACACCCACCTCCAGAAGTAAGACATCTACAAACTCCTCCACCTACATCCCGATGAATCTCTGGTCAACCTCCTGCCAATCTCCTGTTTGGACAATGAAGAAGAAGACCCTCAGTCACTCCTGAAAATATCCAAACATCCCCTGGACAACTTGCTCCACCTCTTCTGACCTGAGAAGACCAAGAGTATACAGGTGTTTTCACCAATCCATCCACTCCAATACAACCCATTGAACCCCCTCCAGAGATTAATATCATCCCTGACTCTGACATTCCCATGCCTCCTTCTGCTGCTCACCCAGATCCCACTGAGGAACATGAGCCCTACAAGGCCAAACAACAAGCTGGTCTTCTAGCTGATTTCTCTAGAGAAGCCTTGGATGTATTACAATAGCTTGCTTCAATGGAAGCATACTTCACTATGAATGACCATATCTATGATGAAGATGCATCCCACATCCTCACCACTTTGAATAAAATGAATAAAGGTTGGGGAGGAGTATTTGCTAAAGGCTGGTATCCCAAAGCCCTGATTTCTACTTGGGCTTTATTTTGTGAAAACTTCAACAGCACCTTCATCCCTATTGGAGAAAAAGAGAGAGCCCACAATGATCTATATGAAATGAAGCAGCTGGATTTCCCAGAACCAACTGAGAACAGATTGCCCCCTCATTTGAGACAAGGAAACTTCAACGCCTATGCAGCCACTTTCTGGTTGAAAGTAGGGAAGAGTGGACTAACCCAAGCCCACAATGAAATTCTAATTGATGTCCTACAAAGAGGGGTTGATTCCAAATTAGCAGACATGATAGCCATGCTACACTCCCAACCAGATACTTGGGAAAAATGGTTAAATGCAGTGCAACAGTTCCATGAGAACTTGCTAAGACTACAAAAGATTTGTGATCCTAAAAGATTCCTCCCACTCTCCTATAGAGGATCTTCTTGCACTACCAGATGTTACATGTATGTGTAAGATCTAACTGTCAAGTGCACACTCAACTAGTGGTGCAAGACTATGGGAAATCCTAGATCTCACTATCCTTTAGAAGGACTTGTGGACAGCAAGAAACTATGCATGGATTGCACAGAACTAACTGAGGGAAATACAAGTACATGGCATGTATAAATACCCAGACAGAGCTGTACATGATCTAGGGTGGATGTGAGATATCTGGTATGGATATGGGGAGATGCATAACCACAAATGAATGCAGTATGGAGGAGTAAGCATCAAGAGATAGGAGATGTGTAACTGTAACCAAAAGAGGAAGGTGTAAAGTACACTGAGCAACAAAACTGTTGCAATG
>JBBPLS010000235.1:0-34574 GCA_038089895.1 Boletellus ananas | reverse complement strand
CAAACGGCCATGTTGGATGGGTACATCAAATCGTGAGATATTCTTTGGCGACGATTTTAGTGGGCATTGAGTCTCTGGACAGCTTTGAGACGGGTTCCATCGAGGAGCACAAAAAGGGCTCGATTGCCTGGGTCAAGGATGTCGGGCCCGTTGTGGAGAGTTACATTGGGTTCATTGAGACCTATGTGGATCCGTATGGTGGTCGTGCTGAATGGGAGGGTGGGTGCCGCGTTGCTCACTTCGTCGCTGCTACTGAGATGTTATCAGGCTTTACTGCCATCGTTGACAAGGCTCTCAGTGCCAAATACGATGTACTCGTAAATGATGCACCTGAGCTTATCAAAACACTACCTTGGGGGCCAGAGTTCGAAGTCGATAAGTTCAGGAAACCAGATTTTACTGCTCTTGAGATTCTTCACTTCGCCACCGGTGGTAAGTCACGTAAACGACGACAGTGCATTTGCTTACGTCCGCCCGTTCCTAGGTATACCCGCTGGCATAAATGTAAGTGATACGATGCAGCTACATCACCACCTGAATGGTAGTCCAGATACCAAACTACTATTCCATCCGAGAATCTCACGGGTTCAAGAACGTTTCGCTGTCCGTGAGCCTCGCGTTGTTTGTCTGTGCCTTCTCTAGTTGTAATTTGTCATTCCCGCAGAATATCCTTGCAGCAAAAGTTCCCAGTAAGCAAGAATCCTTAATCAGACACCCACGATTGCTACTCTGAACTATTATGCAATCGCAGACGAAGAAGCGACGTTCATTCATGAATCCGACCTCGAATTATACAATAAGTGGGACACCCGCGCGTTCGAGCTCCAAGTTGCAAACCACGAATTACTTGGCCATGGGTCTGGAAAGCTATTTACGGAGTCTGCAGATGGAACGCTCAACTTTAATCCTGAGGTATTGCCGACAATTACGACTTGTTACGTTCATGTAGAGCTGACCTCGAGTTATTGAGTAGACTATCAACCCTCTTACTGGAGAGAAAGTGTAAAGTTCCGTTTCACATTCCGTTTGTCTGTAGCTTACCATGGGGACAGCGCCACGTGGTACAAGCCTGGACAGACCCCTGGATCTGTCCTGGGAGAAATATCTTCATCATTGGAGGAATGTCGCGCAGAGGCTGTGGCGATGTATCGTGAGTTCCGTACCGCCTATGTGCACTCGTTCGCGCTTACTGACCTTCTGGCCGTCACGCTTAGTTGCAAACAACGCCAGGATCCTTAGTATCATGGGCGTAGGTCGTTGTCCTCTGGGTGTTGGACTCGCAGTTCTTATCCGAACATAGTACGAGAATCAGCAAGATCGCGAAGACATCGTCTACGTGTCGTTCCTCTTCATGGCTCGAAGTGGTGTTCGCGCTCTAGAATTTTACGATCCATCGACAGGGAAGCACGGACAGGCCCATATGCAAGCGAGGTATGTGGATAGGAATCGTTAACCAATCTCCTGTAACGAATGCTCTGATCAACAATTTCGTGCAAGGTTGGGAATCACCAAGTTCATGGAGAAGGAAGGCCTGGTGAAGCTCGAGACAGCCCGTGATGCGAACGGCAACCTTGCGAATGCATTTGTCAAAGTAAGTGTTCGCTTGATCCCTGCCTATATCTCCCTAATCGTTTCTCCAAGATCGACCGCCAGAATATCCTACAGAATGGAAGTAAAGTGATGGGGAAACTTCTCCGCCAGCTGCAGATACGCAAGAGTGTCGCTGATGGACCTGGCGCAAGGGCATACTACAACGACCTCACGACGCCACCCAAAGAATGGCTGGTCGAATTGAGAGACCTCGTTCTGAGGAAGAAGCAGGTACGTCGTCCCTGTATCCGCGCACCGACAATGATGTACTGAGCGGACGACAGCCTCGGAAGATCTTGCTTCAGGCGAACACGGTTGTTGTGGATGGGAAGGTGGAGTTGAAAGAATACCCATTGACGCCAGCAGGTGTGATCGAGAGCTTGATCGACAGGAAGCTTTGAGATGGTGTTGACGACATGCCGAATGTAAACGTGGTCTAGTGTTGTCCGACTTTGCATGTATCACGACGACACTGCGATACTTGGATACCACCCATAATTAGCAGCTGCGCTTTGGAAGAGCTGACGAGGCGGGAGGAAATCATCTCACGCGTAAATAGGGAGGGGTGGAATGGTGATAGTTCCTCTGTAGGTCTCACTCACGACTCGTCATTTGCGACAGTGGGGGTTAGATGCAATATCGCACGGGGATCCGTAAAGACGGCAGCACACGAGCTGACTCCCGTTTTCGTGTCTCCTCTCGACGAATGCTCAGCGCTGTTGCGGCGCGTAAAGCGAGAAATGCGGCAGCAGAGGCCTCTGTCGCGCCGTCCTCCAAACCTCCATCACCGCCGCCGTCCTCCAATTCGCCCTCACCGCCCCCAAGACCGAGGGCCGCGTCGAGATCGGTCAAGAGAGTACCCTCGAAACGAAAACTCCGTGGCTTCGCCGTCGCTGGACCGTCCAAGAACAAGAAGCTCAAAGTTGCTCATGCATCTGCAAAGCACGACCCGAACCCACGCTACTTTGATCCAGCTGATACGCCCAAGGCGCGGGATGACGACACGGTCGATGATGAGGTGGAGGCCGACTCGGATACGGACTCGTCGTCGGGAGAGGAGATGGGGACCCAGATGGACGTCTCGCCCCCGGCTGGACCCTCGACCATCTCCATCACGAAAACTGGGCGCGCTTGGTCGCCGAGCCGACCGATGGTAGATTCGTCGGATGACGAAGACCTTGGACCTCCCGGCACGTTCAACCCCACTCCGTATCCAGCCTCGTTAGCACCGAAAAAGCCCGATCCTTTGCCTCTGTCCAAGTTCCGTCCAGTGCTCGATCGTAACGTTTATCTGGTACCAGCGAATGACGGGGCAACCAGCAAGAAGGCAGTTATTCTAGTCCTTCAGCCCAACGAGACCGTCGCGCTTGTTGGAACATATTCGTTGTGTGTCCTACAAGGCAGCGTCTCCTTGCTGGGCGTCACCCTACCGCCGTCGGACACTAAACATGCCGTCTTTGCGCCCCGGTCGTCACCTATCCCTGTCTTGTCCTGGGCTGCGTCGGATCGTCCGGGCTCCTCCACTTTTTCGGTACCACAAGCTGTTCGAAAACAAGGAAACACAACTGCGATCCTGATCGAATACGTTCATACCGGTGTCGAGGGCCTCGGACGGATATGCAAGACATTTGAGTACGCCTTCAGGCCGCCTCGAGAGTCGGAAGCCGTCCCGGGCTCTGACCAGCTAAGGGTGCACATCGTATGTCTCTGACAATCCTGACTTGTTCCTCTCCAACCGACGCGTTTCTCGAAAGGTCAACTACGGCACCAGGGATCTCCATCCGTTCGTACTTCCTAGTTCTTGGGAGGCTGCGTTTGCATCGATTGAAGAGCAACCAGACGAAGGGACGACTACAGCGCCGATATGCTTGATTAAGGGACCCAAGAAGAGTGGGAAGAGTACCTTGGCGCGAACGTTGGTGAACCGCTTGTTGAGTCGGTGAGTGTCAACGAGACGACTGGTACCTCCGCTGACCTTTCCCCCCTCCCCATCAAGCTATCGCCGGGTTGCCTTCCTTGAATGTGACTTGGGTCAGTCTGAATTCACACCAGGCGGTTTGGTAGCGCTCAACCTAGTGGAAAGTTGCGTGTTCGGTGAGTTGGTTCGCTCCTGGCCGCGTTCTCGGACCGACATGGTGAACGGCACGAATCAACAGGACCTCCATTCACACACCCAAGTCTGCCTTATCGTGCACACTATGTCGGATCAACGTCACCGCGTGCGAGCCCAGCACACTATCTACAATCGATTCAAAATTTGTTGGAGACGTACAGACTCGAACTGCAGTTTCCTGCGCTCAGCAATGATCCGACGCCTGGCGACGAACGCGTGTACGATGCCATCCCGCTCGTGGTGAACACGATGGGGTGGAACAAAGGACTAGGGGCAGACCTAAACACGCAGATCGAGGGGTTCGTGGAGGCTTCGCACACTTTCGACGTTGACTGTGGTGAGGAGAAGGGATGGTCATCACTACCTCAGCCACCGCGCGTTCCGCAACCCTCCTGTATGCTGTCATTCATGCAAGCCAACGCCAAGCGATGTCTCAAGGTGGGAGGCATCCGTCCAGAGATAGCAAGCACGTATTACACTGCGACGGATCACCGCCATCTCAACATCATGTCTTACTTTCACGCAGTATTTCCTGATCCTCCGGCTTGTTCATCGTCCAATCTGAGGCCAGTGCTCGAGCAGCTAACCGCTATCAGATGGAACACGTCGCTACCGCTCTGTGCGCAATACCCTTACGAAGTGGACTATACGCAAGCGTTCGATGATGTTTACTTGACCGGACCAGGCTACGAAGATGTAGTGCCTTCGGAACTGATGCGGGTGCTAAACGGTGCCATTGTCGCACTGGTCTCAAAGGGTGGTCCTGCCAACGGTATCTCGCGACCTATGCAGTCTTCGCTGTCGTACACACCTGCTGATCCGCCTCCCGATCCAATGTACTCGACATGTCACGGACTTGCGCTGATTCGAGGGATACCACTCTCGCCCGATGCACGCCCGCCGCACATGCACGTCCTTACACCACTCCCGACGGGAGTCCTCGCTCAGACACGCGTCCTCGTGAAAGGCGAGATGGAGTTGCCGGTCTGGGGGATGCTCGACTTTCGGGAAGACGATCCGGGTCGGGTAGCGGGGGTGGAGAAGGGACACGTACCATATCTACAGTGGGGGAAGGGGGAAGGGATCGGAGGAGGGAAATGGCGGGTGAGGCGGAATCTGATGCGGAAAGGACAATTGTAGTGGTACGCGCTTCCCGACTTGGTACAGAATCACAAAGGGCGCGGGCGATTGGTGTCCAACAGCAGGGAAAGCTTCTCGGTGCTGCTACAAGGCGGTGATGCAGCCCCGGGTCCTATGTAACCGCGCGGGCCTCGACATCATTGATAATTCTCCCGAGGGACGGCGCAACCTCGGGAATATAATGACGGCTGCTTGATGGAGTCGCCGTCCGCCCAACATGCATTACAGTCTGGTGTCGAGACGAACTGGTTGGAGGGAACGGACGGGGAGCTAATCGATCGCGTTTTATATATTTATTCATGAGAAATCCCTCCGGGCCTCAGGTCCGCGTTACTAGATGCAGTTTTCATCGTCGTCTTTGAAAGGGGCGAGAGCCATCGAGTGGTATACAAGTAAGATACGTGCGGCCACGAGACTCGCCGAAACGACTTGGGTGCGGTGCGTGGATGGCGAGGCGAGACGAGTGGAGAGCGCCGCGCGTGTCCTCGGTGAATCCTCTCTTGCGGCCGAGATTCGTCAGAGGGGGTAATCACAGGGCCATGGCATGTGTTAGAATTCTTCTCTCCTTATCTCCCTATTGCCCTATTTTTGCTATCATGATTAGTCAGGAATCTAGACCTATGACGTAGGCTTAGTAATATGACATCATAGATAAGAAAGTAGTATATAAGTAGGGCTTCAGTCATGTAATTCCCTAAGTGTGGAATAATCATTCCTTCACCCTAAGCTCACTTTGAGTGATAAGGCACATTTCCTGACATAATTCCACACTTACCCCTTCATCGCCCGCTTCTTTTGCGCCCGACGTCTCTTCCCTTGTCCTCTCACTACCCTGGACCGCTCCCCTCCACCTACACCTTCTTCCTCGTCCACATCCCTGCCCGCTCCTCATGAGTGCGACACCTTGGCCTTCGTCAGGCCAAGCCGTCCCGTTACCGACCTCAATTAACCATTGCCCGGCAGCAATCACCGCCGCCACATCCCCGCCCCACAGAGGCCGACACCTTCACCATCACCTTCACCATCACAGCCCTCTCCTTTGCCATCATCGTCCTCCTCTGGCGATCCATTCAGTACGCATCTACATAGGAGATGCCCTGGAGCTCATCGGGTTACTCCTCGCTGCGTATTTTCTCTACTATCGTCCACCTCCCCTAGCCGCTAAACAAATCGCTTTGATCATCGCAGCCGGCACCCTTCTCTGACTTGCGGCGCGCATCTGAGCGCCCTCCTTTTCTATCATACAGACTTTTGGTTTTCCGCGGGATTAACCACCCAAGCGTGACAGTTGCAGCCTGTCCCGGACTAACACCGGACCCACGTTAAAAGCAGCTTCCACGCTGTGCATACGCTCGTCCGGTGTACAAATAAGGATAAGGTTGCTTTCCCGAAAGAGCACTACGGGGCGTATTGGCAGAGCACTAGAGGCTGTCACGTACCGAGGTCATGATATCCACAGGCTATTCATATGGCCACAGTTATTACCACGTTATTCCACTTGACGTATCAAGTCCCCAGTAGTACGGGTGCATCCGGTCTCCCCCCACTTCGACATCCACCGCTCAAGACCTGCACGGCAACCCCCTCCTCATCCCCCACTTGCCTTCGGTCTTGAGCCTAGCGAACGACATCCTTGACACGTAGTACCTAGGTGCTCGGACAGCGCGAATCCTCTTTGTCGGTATATGTATACTGCCGACAATTTCCTCCGACTAAGATGAGCCCAGTACGAGGCTCTTGAAAGACAACATTGCCCAGCCCTCGAGTTCGATGACCTCGAGCCCTTCATCCACCCCATTTGCCATGGTTGCTACTGTGACCATCATCCCACTGAGGCACATCACATCCACGCATGCACACCTTCGCCACTTCCTTCTCTCCACTACCCCTCATCCAAACCACCGGCACAGCGGAGACGAAAAATAAATAAAAGAAAAAACAATATCCCGACTCTCCTCCATCCTCGTCGAGCAGACACTCGACGATATAAGCTCAGACCCCGAAAGTGACTTCCACTTCGGGCTTCCGCACTCCAACTCCCTGCTCGATTTCATCTTCGGAGGACTTTCCTTTTGAAGATCCCAGAATGGCTGATCCCACAGCCCCCATCATGTTCACGGCGGAACAACTCCAAGCCGCCATTGATGCCGCCATTGCCACTGCAATGGCACAAGTCCAACAGCAACCGCTCGCCCCCCCTACAATCCATATCCCCAGTCCTCCAAGGATCGGAGTAGCCGAGGAGGATATTGGAAAGTCTTTCATGAGCAAGCCGGACGACTTCGATGGCAAAAAGGAACACTTCCATGAATGGTGGAGACAGGTGATCCTCTACCTTGGGGGATTCCACAGAGAACCCGAGGGGAAACAAAAAATAATGATCGTCCTCTCCTTCATGAAGAAAGGCGCAGCTGGAAAGTTCGCCAACAACTTCATGGAAAAGTTCCTCCCAGAAGTCGCTACCTTCGGCTTCGAAAATTTCAAAAATCTTTTGGCAGAAACCTTCGCGCCAGCTTCGCAGTGAAGGAATGCAGAACAAGAGCTCCTGGAGCTCAAACAAGGAAGCCAGGAAAATTTGGAAGCTTTCATCGTATGCTTCCACGGCCTTGTTATCGAGGCCCAATATGACGTGGAAAAGAACGGACGGTTCCTTATCAACATTCTGAGACGATCCGCCCACAACGAGGTGGTCGAATTTGTCGAGAGGTCACAGTCCCACCTACTTGACTTCAGCGACTTGGGGGCCTGGATGAAGGCCTTAACTGCAGCAGAAAGGATTCTGGAGGAAATCGCCACGAGAAAAAAGGAAACGTGCATTTTCAGAAGGAACCCCACCTTCATCCCCTGACCAGCACAGCTGCCCCCACCGCAAGGGTATGTCTCACCGCGGTACCGAGGATCAAATCTGGTACCAAATTACCAATATCACCCATCTGTCTCTGCACCACCACCTCCACCGGCCCAGCCCGGTCTCTACACACCTGGGGTGTTCCCAGGACAGGGAGTACCCATGGACCTTTCCAAGGCACGAGCCGAAGGAAAGTGTTGCATGTGTGGGAAACCTTGGCCCTGCACCGAACACTTCCGACCCCGCGCTCGCCCCACTAAGACGATGACCTTTAGGAATCGTCAAATAAACTACACAGATGCAGAGGACCTCGCGAGACAGATCTTGGAGGTAGAAAAAGAATTGGGTTTTCAAAGCGGAGAGTAGATATGACCTCATCTAACTCTCCTGTATTCACAACTGTAAATAAATTTTCTTGTTTGCCTGTTGACGAAAATGAGGTTGAAAGTTAAGATATAAACGACTGGGAAGTGAAGTGAAAACTCCAGTCAAAGGAACTGAATTCAGCATGGGTTATGACCTACATAGCACTGAAGAATCTGAGATCCTTCCACGCCAACGAAAGCTGGTCGGAACTCAGATAGCCTTGGCAGTGCCAAAGGGGACCTACGGCAGGGTCGCCCCAAGAAGTGGACTGTCATTGAAAGGAATCGATGTTGGAGCCGGTGTGATTGACGCCGACTATCGAGGGGAAGTCAATGTCCTCTTGATAAACAACTCTGACATCAAATTTGACATCAAAAAGGGAGACAGAATTGCCCAACTGATCATCGAAAAGATCAGCTTGGAAAAATTAAATGAAAGGGAAAATCTCGAAGATACAACCCGAGGGGAGAAAGGCTTCGGATCAACAGGAATCTCTGAAGAAAAACAAAAACAAAAAAAGAAGAAGAAGGTGTATTTCGATGAGTCAACGGAACTGAAAGACGTTCCTGAGATCCATACGCAAGATAAGATGGACACTCGAAATGTAACCAGAAATGACAAGGAATGGTTGAACACTGTTGATCCATGGACTTGCCAATGGATTAAAAAGGTGATTGATCATAAGGATGAACAACGAGCGATCAAACATGTAAGGTCGTTCGTTCATGAATCAAGAATCGGGGAAATTGGATTCCAAACAATCAAGTTGTTGAAAGAGGCAACAGAAATGGAAGCACAGTTTGCATTACGGGAATTGCAAAACAAACCGTGCTTCATAAGAAGGAAACGATCTGATAATGTGTTTGAACTCCAAGGCAAAATAATAAAGACAGATGGAACTTCCATGTCGGTGACAGCACTTCTCGATTCAAGATGTACTGGAACAGTCATCGACAGCAAGTTCGTTCAAGAAAAGGACCTGCTGACATATAGGTTGCCTGTCCCCATCCCTATCTATAACACCGACGGAACTCAAAACACAGAAGGATTGATAAAAGAGTTCACCATAATGGAACTACATATAGGGGAACACAAGGAACAAATCGCCATGGCCATCTCCAAGCTGAGTACACATGACATCTTCTTGGGCCATGACTGGTTAAAGAAACACAACCCCTCCATCAACTGGTGAACCAAAAGTATCAAGTTCAACTATGGAAATGATCACACCGAAGGACTCATGGAAAATCGGGAAGAAGAACATCTATTTTACATTGACCAACAGTACCTTCGAAACCTCTCTATGGATATTGCGGCAGAAGCAGGAAAAGAAAAAAGAGCAAAAACATTCAAAGAAACAGTGCCAACCCACTATCACGACTACAGAGACGTTTTCGAAAAAGAGATGTTCGACGGACTTCCCCCTCGATGACCATGGGATCATGCAATCGAACTTCTCCCCGGAGATCACAAAATCGATTGCAAAACATACAATCTGACAGCAGCTGAGCAGAAGGAGCTCGACGACTTTTTGGAAGAAAATCTAAGAACTGGACGAATTTGCCCATCAAAGTCTCCCTTCGCATCAGCCTTCTTCTTCATCAAAAAGAAGGACGGCAAACTCTGACCAGTACAGGATTATCGAAAGCTCAATGACATCACTGTCAAGAACCGATATCCCCTACCCTTGATATCTGAGCTGGTGGACAAGTTGAAAGAAGCAAAATACTATACCAAGCTTGATATTCGATGGGGTTACAACAATATTCGCATGAAGGAGGGAGACGAATGGAAAGCAGCATTTCGAACAAATCGGAGCCTGTTCAAACCACTGGTTATGTTCTTCGGTCTCACCAATTCCCCAGCCACCTTCCAAACAGTAATGAATGAACTCTTCTGAGACCTCATTAATAGAGGAAAGGTCGTTGTGTACATCGATGACATCATGATCTTCACTAAAACGTTGGAAGAACACAGGAAGATCGTCCATGAAGTCCTTCAAATCCTTTGTGACAATAAGCTAAATTTAAAGTACACAAAATGCAACTTTGAAGTACTCGAAACGGAGTATCTTGGATTAGTAGTATCCGAAGAAGTCATAAAGATGGACCCCGGGAAAGTCAAGGGTGTACTCAATTGGCCCATGCCCACCAACAAAAAACAATTGCGAGGTTTTCTCAGCTTTCTCAACTTCTACCGCCGATTTATCCAAAACTTCGCACAAGTGGCACGACCCTTGAATGCCCTCACGTCAATCAAGAAAGAATTTGAGTGGTCTGCTGAATGTCAACGGTCATTCGAAACACTCAAAAAGGCCATTACTTCTGCCCCCGCCTTACGCATGCCCACTGCCGATGGGCCCCTGCATATTGAAACAGATGGTTCAGGAATTGGCTTAGGAGCCATTCTCACACAAAAACAAGATGACCGCTGGCACCCCATCACTTTCATCTCCCGATCCCTCAGCGACGCTGAATGCAACTACCCCGTCACTGATCTGGAACTCGCCGCAATCATCTTTGCCCTCAAAGAATGGCGCCACTATCTTCTAGATGCCAAACACCCCTTTACCATCCTTACCAATCACAAAAACCTGTCATATTTCACCAAGCCCCAAGACTTATCTCACCGACAGGCTCGATGGCACCAATTACTCCAGGAATATCATTATTCCATCAAGCATCGCCCTGGTCGCACTAATCCGGCCAATGGTCTGTCCCGGAGACCAGACTTTGAAAAGGGGGTAACAGACAACACACAGGTCACCATTTTCCCAAAAACACTACAAAACAATGCCATAACAACAAAAACAATAGAAAATCAAATAAAAGAAAATCAAAACAAAAGAGAGGCATTCGTGCAGGAAGGTCTTAAAAGAGAAGACTCCCCATGGAAAGAAGAGGAAGGACTGGTCAGATGGAAGACACTCCTCTACGTACCACTGAAACCATCTCTTAGGGAACAAATCATATGCGAGAACCATGACCACCCTCTCGCAGGCCACCCAGGAGAATGACAAACTCATGACCTGGTAAAAAACAATTACTATTGGCCTACCCTTAAACGAGATGTCAGACAGTACATTTGAGGATGCGACAGATGCCAACAGGTAAAAGTGGACACCAGAGGAAAAAGGACTCCTCTCCACCCAAATGCCATACTAGAAGCACCTTGGGAAATCATTTCCATGGATCTAATCGGACCACTCCCAGAATCAGAAGGAAAGAATGGGATAATGGTCGTGGTCGATCGTTTCTCAAAAATGATCTGACTATTCCCGGTCTCGATGGACATCACGTCGCAAGGAGTAGCGAGAGTATTCCACGACGAAATATTTAAACTACATGGAATTCCAAGGAAGGTGATCTTGGATCGAGGGCCCCAATTCGTATCAGCCTTTATGAAAGAGCTCTATGCTCAACTACAAATCAAAGGAAACCCTTCCACGGCGTACCACCCAGAAACTGACAGACAAACTGAATGAAAAAACGCCTGGGTGGAACAATACCTTTGAATATATGTCAATCATAGGCAGACCAATTGGGCTGAATGGCTCCCCATAGCAGAATTCGCTCATAACCAAACCACCACCTCTGCTACTGGGTACTCACCATTCACCCTCAATTATGGACAACAACCCCGAGCGGGATTCACTCAAAAAAGAAAGGAAAGGAATCCAGCGGCCAACAAGTTCGTAAAAGAAATGAAAACCACCTGACAACTCGCTGAGTCCGCTTTAAAAGTGGCGGCACACGACATGAAAAGGTTTCACGACCGAAAAGTCAGACCCCCTGCGGAATATCAACCCGGAGACCTAGTTCTGGTGGAAGCAACCAACATCAGAACTGAACGACCCTCCAAAAAGCTGGATGACAAATGGTACAGACCCTTTAAAGTCATCAAGAAGGAAGGATTGGCATCCTATCGCCTAAAATTGGATAAGAAGTGGCGCAATGTACACCCAGTGTTCCACGAATGCCTACTCCACCCATACCATTCCGGGGAGTTTGCCTCACAAAAACAACCTCCACCTCCACCCCCGGACATCGTGGACAACACCGAAGAGCATGAAATTGAAGGCATCATCGACAGTTGACGAGCAGGAAATTCCATTGAGTATCTGATCAAATGGAAAGGATTTCCCCGAGAAGAGAATGAATGGGTTCCAGTAAAGGAATTAGCTCATGCCCAAGATGCAATAAAGCTATTCCACAAAAAGAACCCCCGGGCCCCTCGACTCACCATTACTATTCAACGAAGCGCTTTCGACACCACCTGTTCTTGTCCAATCTGCAAGAAACTTCCCTTACCAACGCCGTCTCCCCTCTTCCTTACTCCCGATTTTCTTGAATTCCGAAAGCAGTATAATCGTTATTTGAATGACATGTTCGAATTCCCTCCTCCTCATTGATTATTTCCCTTCTCCAGAGTTTCAGGCTTGAAAAGGGGGTAATGTTAGAATTCTTCTCTCCTTATCTCCCTATCGCCCTATTTTTGCTATCATGATTAGTCAGGAATCTAGACCTATGACATAGGCTTAGTAATATGACATCATAGATAAGAAAGTAGTATATAAGTAGGGCTTCAGTCATGTAATTCCCTAAGTGCGGAATAATCATTCCTTCGCCCTAAGCTCACTTTGAGTGATAAGGCGCATTTCCTGACAGCATGCTAATGCTGCGTGGTCGAGCTGTAAGCACATTGTGATCGGCAACGTAGGGAAATTCGTCACCTTCGTTGCAGTCACTTTCATCCCGTTCTCAAGACTCTCGCAGGGCTGCTCTTCGACGAACACAAGTCACCCGTACCGCGACAGATCGGCTCACTAGCCCGCGGCATCGTTCGCGAGGCGACCAAGGCCGATTCTGAACATGCTTGGTCCTAAATACATTCGGGCCAGCCGCCATGGTAATTCGACGGGCCAGCCTCGGATCGCAATGCTATAAAAGCCCTCGCGCTCGGACACGAAACACCAGTATCTCGTCGTTCGTCCTCGTTGCACATTCTCGCCCACGTCAACGACCGGAGTCATGAACGCCACCACGATGCTCAAGGACGGGTATATGCCGCACCGCGTATGTTGTCTTCATGTTGCCATTCTTCATGGGACCGACCCAGAATCTTTAGGCAATGGACAGGAGGCCGTTTGTGGTGTGTAGCATGAATACAAAGAGATACGCTCGCTTGAGGACATACCAACCTGGGACGCCATCGACCATCGACCCGAAGGCGGGGCCCCCGATCCCTAGACGACGCGAGACCACGAGGGTAGAGAAGCCTGCCGACTTGGAATCCGCGACTGGCAAGGACTTCTCTGTGCACAGGCAGACAGTGGTTCCGGTACCGTCGAGGGGCACGGAGAGGGGGAAGGACATGGGTCCGAGCGCGACACTACTAGTGGGTTCGACGCACTTGGCGACCACAAAGAATCCCGTTAACCGACCAAGTGAGATCTCGCGCGGCCATATTCCTCGCCCTCTGCGTGGTTCCGTGCCGTCCACCCAGGCGAAGGAACGTGGGGTCGTCAAGCCACCCGGCGCTTGCTCCCGCAGTCTCGATGCTAGAGTCGATCTCCGGAAGCGCCTCGTCGACGACGTGGCGATCTGGACTCGGGGGAGCTTCAACATCTCCGGAACCCCTGTACGTAAGGCCAATGCTGGAAAGTGTTGCCCCGGAGCGCCATCCAAGGATAAGAGGTCGACCGGACCCGTGCTATGCGACTTGTGGTCGCACCAGTCATCGTCTGACCTGTCTTCGCTTCCATCCCAGAGCTGGACAATTGTCGTGGATGTAAAGGTCAAAGAAGGCAAGACACAGGCGACAGCTTGCGGCGTCGGGACAGATCTGAGGCCCTCAAGGACCGGGCCTGTGCCAGGGGTGCCTAAAGATTCTTGCGGAGCATTCGCTTCCTCCCCTGCTCCCTCATCATCCATGACCGTGGTCTCGACGCCCCCAAGCTCGGAAGGAGGCGGAGTTGAACACAACGGCATAGTCGACATTGGGAGCTTGACGAAGAACCAATCCGGCAAACTTTCGCCTGGAGTCTACTCTCCAGCGACCGCTTTGCCCTCGATGGACGGATCGCCCTTTCCGGCAATCAAAAAGGGCGCAAAGGTGTCCAGGAACCGAATCACGGACATCGAGAGGCTGCCAGCGCGGAGGCGAGTGGGAGGTACTCAGTGGTGGGCCCTTGCTTGGATTGGGTCCCTCGCTGGGGTGGCCATCATGACGAAGATGCTTGACCAACTAGTCCTGGACTCGAACAACTCAGGGAGATTGCCCTGCGCCTACCGGCGACAACACTTCCAGATCAGGACATGTTCCGATACGAGCCCCTTCGATCACGAGTGGAAGCATTGCCGACATCATCTTATAGGCGACAACATTCGTTGTGTTTTGGTCAACCATTCGTACTAGGCTGCTAGCACCGTTATCATCGAAGGTTCTCTTGCATGGTTCTATTGGCGATCCATCGACCGCTCATTGCTGCGAGTCAGTTCTAGTCAGCTTCGAACACCATGCTCATGTCCCTGTTGGCATGTTCTTGTTACAGCAACAGTACCCGCCCCAGCTACTAGCCCGCTGCGTTTCCATTCCCGTTCCTCCGACGCAAACGTACGGGACCTGAAAGACTGCTACTTCGTTCTCTCTCGACATCCTTGGACCCATCAATGTTCCAAGCGTCAGGCGCTCCAACATTCCTGATGCCTACCGATTCTTCGAAGTCTCGACGTCGACGACTATCATACCCAACATCTGTGGATATCTCCGCCATTCTGCTTGGACTGTCCATGGACAAGTCAAACATTGATTGTTTCACCTGATAACCTCGTTGCCCCCAATACGGAAGCGGCGGCACCCCCGGATCGAGCCGAACCCGCAGACAGCATGAACATCTATTGTGCCATCATCTCTACCTTTATCATCGTGGACGCCTTCTCCCTTCCCTCCGACCCGATAGCCTGCTCTGGCCTTTTCTCCAGTACGCCCTTTTAGGGCGCGGAAAAAGGATGCGGGCGTGGTGGCGATATGGTGTTCTCTGTCGGGTTCGATTTGATGGATCCAATGCCTGATGACCCCTTGCGGCCAAGATTGGGCGTACCCTGCAACGAGGTGAGACCCGGGACGCGTCTACGCGCGGTCAGATGCAATGATTGAGACGTTGCTCAAATCTGACTGGAGGTCGACAATGTTTGGAGCCTTGGAATGTATGGGCCAGGTCGATGCGAAGGAATGAGGTGGGTCCGTTTGGGTTAAAGAGGAACGAGGCTTTCTGTGGTGCGAACTTGGTCAAGCTGGACAGCACCGGGGTAGGGTCGTTCCACGAAGCTACGCGGGACAGTGCGGGTCTATGGCGATGCGCAAGAGGACCAAAATGGTTGACGGCGCTCATGATGACATGAAGGTTCAGTTGTCGGGGATCGGGCAACGCTCAGTGTCACTGATTGGTAGGTTGAGGTCACTTCTGGTAGCATTCGGGCTCGGCTCCTGGTTGGTCGAGCCCAGGACGGGTCTTCCCGGGATTTCCGTGGTTCCTGCAATTCTCTGTCGAGTGGGATGGACCTTTCACTTTTACGATCAATTTTGATACATGCGGTACGGTTGTATGGATGGTTTCTTTCTGCGTTTCTTGTTTTTGGGAAGGGCCGCCTTTTTCTTTCTTTTTTCTTGGTACTTCAGGTCCTAGGCCCCGTCTGTTGTGTTAGGATAGCATCCACTGTGTATTGAGTATTTGGCACTGTCGATCACACATCAAAACGAACGACAGACCGCTCGGATCCAGTCACAAATATCCACGATCATTCAAGTTCGTGTAACGGTACGTCCCGAGCTAGAGAACTGCCCACCTTGGTATTTTTCCAAAATCTACGCGATTGCGGTGACCAACGCTACCGCGGCTATGATGTTGACCTGTACCAAATCACGGATCATTCTAGGGCCAATTCCAGCTGGCACCGGTGGCCATTGTGAGGCTGAAATTCTGGGGAGGAGAGGTTTGCATGGGGACGAGCACCGACTGGAGTCTGGTCGCTGGGAGGGTGGGGATGCGGTCGATCCGGGGAGACGTTGGCTGGCAAACCTGGCTGGTGTGGTGGCGGGATAACAAGAGCGCAACTCTACCGCTGAAAACTTGGATAGAGTGTCACCCCTTGCAGGCAGTTTTCGGGTGTCCTGCACCAACTCGAATCAACGCTTTGCATACATGGACTGCACACCATGCAAGTTCCTCGATTATAAATGATTGCGGTGATCTTCGTCTTTACGCCCGGTGGCGGGGAGACATCCATCGATATTTGACTGCAACCCCCACTTGAAGCCGTCGTCGTCGATCTGGCCGAGAAATCACTGACGGCAGAGAAAAAAACCATACACTAACGTACTTGTTCTGTAGTCTCGGACGTTCCGCAGGGGCTGTTTTCGCTGCCCCTGCTAGGGCGACCAAGCAGAGGGCATCTCGAGAGCTCAATGGTAAGTCATCAAACGTCGTCTCCTCACTCGGCTAACACACTGCAACTCTCAGATCAATCCCCACTTGTATAACGTACCCTCTAGTACACGGCCTCTCTGTCGTATTCCGCCTACTCGGGGTATCTCGAGCGAGCAGGAATGAATCTATTCTATTTCACGCTCACATCCCTGATCGGGGCGGAGTCTGTGATGGTAGTTCAGATTTACATGCACGGTGAAGCCCGCTCCATCTTCCTCCGCATTCTCGCAACTCCGATCCCAGGTATCCCAGCCACTCATCACGTCGGTAATAGGTGTGCTACCTGAACCCGTTAGGAAGCTGCACCTGTCCTTGCGAATTGATACGATGGCAACTGGCGTTCGTCCTTTCCCAGATCGATGGAAGCACCGAATTGGTGCGCACGGTGGAAGACGTCCAAGCGGCGGTCTCTTTTCTGTGCAGTGCAACTTGAAGCTGGTCGTCAAGAACGCTGGGCACATCGTGAATACGGCCTGCATGTCACGTCAGCCTGATCTGATGGGTGGTGGACGGCGCGGCCCGGCGCGGGGCTTGTGCGTGGTGTGGACCCACAACATGAAGGGCGTTTTGTGCGATTCCGAGTTTACCCCTCGGAGGTCCTTCGAACGAGGTGTGGTGGTTCGATGACTACGTTTGACTCCACATCTTTGGTGCTCCGTGCAGCGGTACAACAGCATGGAGCGTCTGACGTCACCAACAGTTGCGGTCGCGTGGTGATTGGAGGTGTCTGTCCGAGTCGCTGTGGGTTTTAAACATTCATTAGCGGGCAGAGGTCATTTTCCATTTTCGCCAAGGTACTGCCTCGGTGAGATTCCGGAGGATATCAATCATCAAGTTAACGCGGCGACTCGAAGGGTGCTGCGAATGCCATAGAGACATCTACGGTGCTCTCCACGGGAAGTTGTCGACGGTAAACATGTGTTAGGATCGGCTCTCTTTTGAGCCCCGCGCGGAGGTAGTGGACTGACGTACGGGATCGTGACCTCACTCACCTAGTGCATCTTTCCTGCCCAGTTCTACTCGTATCAGGCAGACGTCGCGAGTCCCCCGGCGCGGCCGGAGCTCATTGATAGCTTTCTACGTTGTCAAACACAGTTCGTGAATGACGCCTGGGGTGGATTCGGGACCGTACTTGGTTGACCATTTTCTTTGAGATAGGTTGCACCCGAGGTGGCCAATGAAACCGCGAGGGCGACGACCGAGGCCTGGCACACCTATACCCTGCCGGCAATTCTCTTCAAGGAATAGACGGTTTGGTATTCTTCATGGCATCCACTTTACGGGCCCATTTTCAATGGCAGTGTCGAAAACGGGTTGAATCTCATCCTCACATCTCGACTTCAACTTGTCCGCAAGTAGGGAGCTTGCCAAGATGATCTTCGCCGACTCTGGTGCCAACTTTGCGTGCGCTTTTGCAGACGCGTTTGCTCATGTGTTTGACAGTGAACGACATACCACAACGATGACAACGGTTCGTATAGTACGATCATACGTGAAAAGGTCAGTGATATTGACCCTGATCTGGCGGGGCCGGATTCTGTTCAGAGAATGTGGCCATGCGAACGCTGTTTGTGATCCCTTAGGAGAACGGCACGTCTTCGACTGGGATCTAGCTCAAAGGATTACCTGGATCATACACGACCTGATACCAAACGACGGGACCTACTTTAACGAGGTACGCCTTTGTGATCGTTCTGCGAGACTTTGGGCATCTTGAGTTATCAGCCGTCCACTTTGACAAGCGTCTTTGTTCGAGATCGATTGGTAGACGGCCCTTTCAATGCACACTACTTGAAGCTCAAGGTGATCAAGAAATGGTACGGCCCGCACAGGCTGTTCGTCGTCGTGGAGGGCCGTTGGGTCTGACTATTGGAATGAAAACCTGACGTGCTCGTTAATCTCGTCATACGTCCCTCACTCAGCATTCTTGCATCCTCACCCAAATCCGAATCTACATGTCACAATAGTCTCCGTCTCCTTCCCGTCCGTCAACCAGCCTCTGATGGCCAACTCAAGCTCGCGAGTGTGCGAACATATCAAGATAGTCATCCAAAATTCTACGTCGAGTCAAGTCACGTTTGCGGAACCTTCTGACGGGACGGCTGAGAAAGCGCTCGAACTGATGGAGACCGACTGGGTCCATTTTGCTTGCCACGGAGCCCAAGATAGTAGAAATTCAACCAATAGCGTGCTTTGTCTCGCCGACGAACGCCGTTCGAGATTATCACATCGTCACGTCCACGTGGTGAGCTTGCATTCCTCTCCGCGCGCCAGGCTGCGGAAGGAGACGAGGGTCTCTCCGCCAAGGCCATCCATATCGCGGTGGAAATGTTGTCCGCAGGATACGGAGGGGTGGTTGGCACGACATGGTCAATCGGTGCAAGGACGTCTATGAGCAGCTGTTTCAGAACGGATCAATAACGCCCGACCATTGAGAGGCTGCGCGATTATTGCATCTTGCTGTTGGGCGACTTCGAGAGCACAAGCCTGAGGTGGCGTTTATCCCTTTATCCACATCGGTCTTTGAATCTTTGGCTGTCGTCGTTTCTACACACCACGTACTGACTTTTCGCTGTCTTACCGAATGCAATTTAGCCAGTGCTCGATTGATGAGAAAATACTCCAATTGCAATTACCAATGTCACTGGGGGCACTGAAAAAACTAACTTGGTAACTGCTCGGACCTAATTGCAAGCGTTCACGTTGTAACGACAATTCCAGGTGTGTTGATACGAGGTACACGCCTGCTAGTACGACCCCGATAACCATGCGCATGACTGGGAGATATGTACATGCCGGAAGCAATAAACAAATATCACCTGGGCGGTGGTTTAGGTAGTGGAGAAACCCGCCGAACGACAAATCCAATGCGACGTTTCCAATAGGAAGTGGCACGAATAACCCGCTCGAATAGAATCTCGTCAACATCTATGGCTCGTGAGCGGAGCATACGCCGACTGAGTCCACCCCTGATGTCATCAAATCGCGCTACTACCTCATCCATTTTGGGGCGCTTATCTGGGTCTGCCTGAGTCATAATAGCAATTAGAGGTTTCATAAACTCGAATCCTCGCTTTTCCTGTGTATTACGGACTAATCATCAAACACCTTCGGCACGGTAGTAAATCGTTGCAGACCTGAATAAAGTCCATTCTAATCGCATTGCCGAGATAGTAGACGTCAGTAGCGAACGGATCGCGAGGTTCGTTGGAGTTCTGGAATTCGGGCACAGATTTGTCGCCACCCCAGATGGGTATTTCCCTTGGATCAGTAACTGATGGATCGTAACGCCGAGAAAGACCAAAATCGATGAAATAATATTTCGAGGGTCGTTGAGTACGCGTGAAATGCTTTGCATTACCAACGTAGTCCCTGCTCAGATCGATAGCCACAGGGTGAAATGATTCAGGATAGAGATGAGTGGGGTCGAGCATGATATTTCCGCTCATGCAATCACTGCCAATACAAATATACGTTATCAATGTAGTGTGAGGAGATGCTTGACGTACCGATGGGCTATACGGTGCTTATGCATAAATTGGAGACCCTAAGATTTTTCAAGGTATAATCGTATTCGCCTAAAAATACACGTTACCTCGAACAATTGGCGAAAGCATTCGACCGCTTCTCCGATGGTGTCGAAACTCGGATTATCATAGGGCCGAAGTAGAGGCATGACTATGAATACATCCTCTTCGCTGTCTAGCATGACAACCTCGTAGATGGGAACACAATGATTTGCAGGGTCCGAGGCGAGGGCTTCTGATGAAAAATATAAGCCGATGTCAGCTTCATACGGATGATATTCTCGTTCTATGTGCTTCAAAGCGACCACTCTCCCATCTGAAACCCGGGTTGCATCCATAATCTGGCCAAACTGGGGCGAAATGTGGTTAGACACAATAGCGAGGCCACGGAAAATAATGAAAAAGCGCGTACTTCTAACCTCTTGCCATCTTCGCTCTCTCTCCAGTTTTTATTCGAAATTTTCCACGAAGGGACCCAATGGGGGGAATAGCGAGGGCGCAGCAGATATCCACGGTTGTTCAGTTGTTCGTAGCGGTCGCGCCACCAAATCTCCCTGGGATCCAGTTCTTCAGGTGGCATGCGCTCGGATGTTCCAAAGATTCTACGCCTGATCTGGGCAATGTCGGCATCCAGCCCATCCAGCGGCGACGTTTTGGACATCACTGAGGCAGGTGAGGCATTCACCGGAATGCTGCTAAAGGAAACATGCCAACCGCGTGCTAAAACATACACAAATACACACCCACAGAAGACCACATGTTAGCAACCACGTCGCGGAGGTTCAATCGGAGCCACGCGCTGTGAGCGTGTACCAGTGCAAGAGGTAAACCTTAGGTCTACCGTCCCCGGGAGCCCCAGTCTTCAATTGTGGCTTCGAGATAGGATACTATTTACAGGGACCACCGTTTCTTTCGCTCCCTTAATACCAATTGGCTATCCGTCGCAGGGATCCCGGCCCTGGAATTCTGTGACTTCGAAGAATGGCTAACTCGTGTGAACCCTTCCATCAACAAGATGGGAGTATTTATTCGCTCTTTGGGATCTTCTTGTCCTTCCTCCCTTATAAGCCCCAGTCAAGACCAACGCTGCCCATATCCGCTCCTCTCAAAATACCCTCGTTCGATGGGCTCCGCGACTCCCTTCAGCGCGATCCTCCCCTTCGACCTCGGCCCTGCTCTCGCTTACGACGGGACCACCTTTCCCTTCGAGTATTATGAAGCTTCGGACGATCTCACCAAGGGCAGAATATTGATCAAAGCAACCATAGACGAATTGGATTTGATTGGCAAGCTGGGCATTGATCTCCAAAAGAACGCCCGCTTCCTTTTCAGCACGCAGGAAATCATCGATCAGTCAGTGCTCACCTACATCCTATGGGTCTTTACTCATGTCAGTAGCTTGGACGATAAAACGGAGCAATTACTAAACGTCCCCAAAAGATACAATTTAATCAAGATAATCCTGAGATTCACTGCACTTCGGCGGTTCCATGCACAGTCCAAACAATTATATATTCGGACCGTTGTTGAGTTATTCATTTACTGACACATAACGTCTACTGAACATGGCCCCGTCTAGCGCGTCTCTGAAAAGCTCCACAGAGAGGAGAGGATGGTGCGAGTGGTTCCAACTTCGCAAGTGCGAAAGGTAGGTGGTAAGTTGTGAACCACCTGTCTATCGCAGTGTCGATATCTGATCATTGGGGTCACTCAGCCGCTGTACCACCGGACACAAGGGTCGGTGGTGTCGCAATTGATTTGGACAATGGATGGGACAAAAATGCCGAGCAAACGGTCAAGAGTGCTGCTAGTGCGTTGGAGGCGATGTCCGCTCTAGACCCATTCATCGACTATCCTTCCATTCCTCAATGGCGCGATGGTGAGGAAGCTAAGCTAGTTGAGCGTGATAATGGCTGACAGGACACAATCAGACGAAGATGGAATGACCCTCGCCCGTACTGAAAGTTTACTCAGTTCAAGCTTACTCAGCCTACCCATGTGTGATACCGTTGACGAGGGCAACCAGACGTCCACTGCACCCATCCACCCACCTTCATCTCCGCCGACCAGCCCCCAGACTATCAATCATATCCATATCTCCCACTGCATAGTGACAACAAACTCTAGTGTCATTGCACCTACAGTCATCAACGACTCCCCGAACAGTCATGGAGGTACGCATCAATTTCATTCGATAAGCGTGACGTTGACGTCTCCGCACTGGCAAGGATCGGTCACAGCAGAGTGTCCACTATGACGACGTGTTTATACGCGTGTATCAGTATTACATTGATTCACAAACATCCTCATGTAACCCTACGTACAACACCTCGCTTTCGCAATTCTGTGCTCAAGTTAATCATGCTGAGTTGCCTGTATTGGTGACCAGCCCGTCTACCAAACACGGGCCCACGCTTTCAAGCTAGGGCTTCTGAGTCAGTGCTCCAGCTCCGGTTGGGGATCCTGGCGACTGCGGGGCTTGATGCATTTGCCTTATCTTTTTTTTTTGCCTCTTGTCTTTCTTTTAGGCATGCATGTATGCCGCCCACAGGTATAACACGATGGCCTGATATTCTTGGAGCGCTGACCCGCCAGTGAGTTAATCTGGTACTCAGCCCTTCGATAAGGTCGTCGCGCTGAAAGGCAAGTCATCGATAAATTGTGCGACGCTTTGTATACTCACTTTTGTTACTTACCGGGATGTGTGGACTGAGTCGGATGGCCAGATGTATCCCCCGCTTTCGTTTGTATCATCCATGGTGACCGATGCCTTCTTCAGCTAGTATCTTCGAGTTGAGCCGCCGTGTTTATCAACATGCACGTTGCGTAATACCCTCACAAGCTCTACCACCACGCCTTAGCCCCGTTCATGGCCGTCGTAGTCTCGTTCCCAGACGCAGTGGGGACTGACGGGCGGAGTCTGCGGACTTTGAAAACGAGGTGCGGAATCGTCCCCACAACGTTTGGTGCGTTTCGTTTGGTGAACCCCCCATGCGTCATGCTCCCTCTCTCACGTGATCACATAGCATCCATTTTAGGTAGTTCCAATACCATTTTTTTTGTGTACCTAGCTTCTATTCCCACCCCAGCCCCTGTAAACCCTGGATGATTGGGCCTAATCAAGCCACAAATCAGTGTCTTGCCTATGCAAGGTCAGAGGTTGCAAGGCAAAGTCAATATGACTCTGCAAAAGTACAAGCTGAGCTCACCCAGGCAATGGAAACACACTATGGAAAGATGGCTTATTCATAGCAGCTCAACATGGCAGAAGCACTAACACTAGGAATTGATACTATTGTTATTGCAGGAACAGGAGCAGGTGTTACATAGGGTGTACCTCAAGTGATTGAACTAGAGAACTGACAGGCAGGATACTTACAAAAAGGTACAACTCAGCCTGAAGGGACAGAGGACTATACACCTGGTGGAGGTGGGCAAAGAACTATATGTTCAAGAGAATGGTCAAAGGACTAAGGGCCTAAGGAGAACAATGAGGGACTAAGAGACCTGAGGAGGCCTGATGAGGAATTAGGAGGATGTCGCATCCCTAAGTTCAACTCCAGTACTCCAGACTAATTTCATAGAACTCTGCTCCTGGACTTGTCTTCCCATTCCTCTTTCTTTGTTTTCTCCTTCCATGTCTCTATTCCTGTTTTCCCTGTTTACCTTGACATCACACATAGAACTCTCCCATTGCTGTGCTTGCTATGTGAAGCACAGCTTGGGCTTTTGTGTCTTTGGAGTATAACTCCAAGGGTTTATGCTTACTGATCATTTACCAACCCACATTTCTCTGTTAGTAATTTGCTTCTGTCTTCCATATATAAAGCCTCATCTCTCTGATGTAATACCTTAGTTTGAATATCACCTAAGTCACTTCTCCTCTGAACTCTGTCAGATTCCATCTCCAATATTCCCTATCCCACCCTCTGAAATATGAGGACATGAACATACAGAGGCACAGCGTGCTAGCCACATTGCTGAAGCTAAAGTCCTCCCTGCTCCGACCCAACTCTGTACCCACTATCCCATCCCCTTGTCTCCCATGCCTCTGACTGACTGGAGTAGAGCAGAGAAAGACCGGACTTGACAGAGGACTCAAGAGTATACATGAATTGCATAGATTGAGAATACTGTACAGGATACTAAACAAAGGTTTATATACTGGAAGGAAGTGTGCACAGATTGTTGAAGATTAAGGGGTACTACACACTTAATCAAGGTAAAAGTTAATCCAGACCTTCTGGATTAATTCCGGTTTACCATAGGAAACTATGGCAGTAAAGGTAATACCAAGTCCTAGTAACACTTGGTAGTAATCCGGGTTAACAATCCTAACCTAATCAAACTAAGGTAGGATTATCCTAATGACACTATTAGGATCACTATTAAGCATCTAAACCTAATGAGATCTAAGATCCATTAGAGATCGACATAGCATGACTTAAATATGACTCACCATGACTCATTATGAGTCATGAGGCTGTGCATTACATAATCAGGTACACTCTTCAACAATCACAAGTCATGATGACTCAGTATGAGTCATCATGAGTCACTATGACTCATCATGACTCAATGTGACTCAGAGCAAGTCATGAGGTTGACTATGAGTCATTATGAATCATTATGAGTCACTATGACTCGAACATGACTCATGTTTAGAGTTAGAACTCCGCTTTATGTAACATATATAAAGGGCATGTAGCATACAATGCTGTAACGAATTCCACAAGGAGTTCCCTGACTTCATTTCCCTCTTACCTCACCTGAGGTTAATTCCCCACATTAAAACTCTATCTTATCTGCGCTTCAGTACCCCTATTGAGGTACTGATACTTCGCTACCAAGACTACACTCTGCTAGTACAGTGAGTCTCACACTGTGCACCAATCCCTTCGTTGCTGTGCCCCAAGTGAGAGTGGTATTGGTGCTATTACTGGCCAATCTGCTATACACTGTTTTATCCCCACTCTCATTACAGATCAAGCTATGCAAGTGTCATATTTAGAAAAGAACAAAGGACACATGAGCATAGAACATCATGGAAAGCAAAGGAATTGGAGGAAAGTAAGCAATGATGACTATCATTGCTGTGGAAAGATTGTGTGAAGAAAAGACTAGAAAAAGGACTAAAGAGATATAATGCTCATATGGGAACCACTCATGATGATAAGGATGTGATTAAAAATGTCAATGTCTGTCTACTGATGTAGAAAGTGTAGTGTGGAGAACAGTGGCTTGTTCCATTGTGAAAAGTTCAACTGGACAGTCATTGATGACATGACCAATCTCACAGCAATGTCTGTAAACCTATTCAGGACAGAGAAGCAAGGTCCATGACCCTATTGCTGACAGAAGGAGCATTGAGTGGTATAGCAACAGTAAGCAGGATGAACAGGGGCAAGGATATGGCAGGAGGGGCAATGGTAATCTGGACAGTTTTCTTGATAGTGACTGAGATGATCACAGTGGTAGCAGTGTGTTCTAGGGGTAGTGAGAGAGTGTACCAAAGGGGATTCCACTGTTTGGGTCACAGAAGAGAGAACTTGTTAGCCATTTGAGAGATGGAAGAGGTAGATGATGTCTTAGTTGTGGTCAATGATAGATTGATCTAGATGATAGTTGTTAGAAGTATGTAGGGGAGAGGGAGGAGGAGGTTGAGTAACATTGGAGAGGTGGGCTAGAAGAGGAGGAGGAGAAGATGGAGGGAGAACTACAAGAGGGAGATGGGAATGAGGAAGAGTGGTGAAAGAATCTAGATATCTGTCATGAGCATCCATGAACATTGAAAGGTAGATAGATTGAAAGACAGGGTAAATGAGGTCAAGATGGAGATGCTCAACAAAGATGTGGAAACCATAGAGATGAAGGATAGAAAGGACTTGTTTAGGGAGATGGCCAAGTAAAAGATGAAGTGAGAGATCAAATGTAACCAGAGAAGTGGATGGGGTGGATCAAGAGTGAAAGGATTGAATGCAAGAAATGTCAAAGAAAAGGCACACTAATTTCTGGGAAATCTTGTCCTCTATATACAAAGGATCATGTTTGAGGGTGTAGATGAGGGCAGGATTTGTGAGGATACCGGCATAGAGCATATTGATAGAAGAAACAGGAAGAAAGGTAGGTCATATAGGACATGAGTGCAAAGGAGAAGAGATAGATATGACCAAGTGAGAAGAGGAAGAGTCTGAAGAGTGAAGTAAAGACATGGAAGGTGTATCATAGGAGGGGTGTAAGGGCAACAAGGAGGATAGTGATGTGTAAAATGTTACACAGGGTGTACCTTGAGTGGCTGAGACAAGGGACCAATAGGCAGGACACTCACGAAGAGGTACAACTCAGCCTGATGGGACAAAGGACTATACACCTAAACAGGTGGACCAAGGACTATACATTCCTGAGAACGGACTAGGAGACTGAGGGCCCAAGGAGGGCAATGAAGGACTAAAGGCCTGAGGAGGCAGACAAGGGACTGAGGGGACTCAAGAGTATGCATGAATTGCACAGATTGAGAATGTGGTACAAGGTGGTGAACTAAGGTTTATATACTAGAAGGAAAAGTGCATGGACTAAGTGGTGCGATGAAGGGATGTATAAGTGTAGAATGGTATGGAATGTGAAGGAAGTCAGAAGAAGGGTAAGCAACAATGACAATCATTGCTATGGAGTGACTAATCAAAAAGAAAAAAAAAAAAGATAAGAGCTAAAGTGGTATAACGCTCACATGGGAATTGCTCGTGACAATAACAAAGTGAACATACTCATAGAAGAATATACTGAGGATAGGAGAGCGACAAGGACGAAGTAGAGAAAGAAAGATGATACCACGAAAGAGAAGGGAAATTGTAATATTACCCCCTTCATACACTCGAGCTCCTGGCTCAAAAACCTCAATGTCCATCAATCTGCAAAGATGGTCCAATGTGGAGTGCAGTGGCTTGTTCCACAGTGTAATATTCAAGTGGATAATCGTTGATGAGGTGACCAATCTCATGACAGCGAGCACAAGTTCTTCCAAGACAGAAATGAGGTCCATGGCCCCAGCACAGGCAGTATGAGCAGCAGGTAGTAAGGCAACAGTGAGTGGGATGACCAGGTGCAAGGATATGACAGAAAGGGCAGCGGTATTCTGGGCAATCATCTCAATAGTGACCCAACAGGTTACAGTGGTAGGGGTGGCTGGGGAGCATACCAGAGGAGATTCAATGGTTTGGGTCATTGAAGAGAGGACTTGTTGTCTGCTGGGGAGGAGGATAACCTGGAGATTGGCTCAGTTGTGGGTGAGGATGGATTGGTCTAGGTAATAGTCATCAGATGGGTGTGGCAGGGATGGAGGAGAGGATGGGGCAGTATCAGAGAGATAAGCAAGAAGAGGGGAAGGAGAAGATGGAGGGAGAATGATCAATGGGGGAGGGGATTATGGCATAGCAGCAAGGAGAGAATGATATTGATCATGAGCATCCATGGGCATAGAGAGAAAGACATTTCAAAAGATAGGGTAAACTAATCTGGGGTCAAGTCATTCAACAAAAATGTGAAAACTATGAAGATGAAGAAGAGTGAGGACTTGTTTGGGAATATGATTAATCAAAAGGTAAAGGGGAAGGCCAAAGTTCGCAGGTAAATCAGAAGGGACAGATTGAAAGTGGAATCTTTGGGAGGAAGAAGCATTAAAGAAGAGGTGCACTAGTTCCTGAGATATCTTGTCTTGTTGGAATGGAGGATTATTTTTGATGGCATGGACAAGGGCAGGAGTTGTGAGGATGCCTATGTAAAGTGTGGAAATAGAAGAAGCTGGAAGAAAGGTGGGTTGTACAGGATATGAGTGTAAAGGTGAGGAAATAGAGATGATGGAATGCAAGGGAGAGGAAGTAGGCAATTGGGAAGAAGACATTGTATACATATTGGAAAAGGGGAAGGGAGGCTAAGAGGAAAATGGACAAGTGGAGGAAGGTGAGGGACATTGATCTATTGTAGGGTGTGGGTCTTTTTATAGTTGGAAAGGATGGTGTGAGCATGACGGAGATTACTTTTGGATTCCCACATATTTTCTGATGCTGAGTAACTCTTCCATACAGTCAGGTACCAATAGCAGCCAGGGGAGCCCTTGTATGTGAGAATACCATCAACTTCATATTCTTCTTCACTATCTATGATGTCAGGTGGTGGAGTGGGAAAGGAAGGTCCATGTGCTTCCATGGAGTGGTGCAGCAATAGAAGTGTGGTGTGGAACACATCATGAATTTTCCATAAAGGTGGGAGACAAAGGTGGTAGGTGAGTGGAGATAAGACCTATGAGATTTCAAAAGGGCTGAGGTGTTTCAGAGCTAACTTTCTAGAGGGGTATGTGATGTGGAGGTCAGTTGCTTCTAGCCAGACCTTATCTCTGACTTTCCAAGGGGAGAACTTCTAGTTGACATGTTGAGTCATTAGTTGTTGGGCTGATTCATGGGCTACTAAGGCTTCCTTTCTAGATTCTTCCAGATGGGAAAGTCAATTTGTGAGGATGGGGATGAAGGTGATTCCTAGAGGGGGGTAGGCATGGGGTTCATATCCAAGCATGAGGGAGAAGGGGGAAGTCTTGATAGATGAGTGTGAGGAGGAGTTGTGTTGGAATTCTGCTGTGGTGATGAATGTAGACCAGGTGTGCAGTTGGTTAGTGCAGAATATTCAGAGATATGTTTCAATCTCCTGATTGACTTGTTCCATTTGACCATTAGTCTGCAGATGATAGGCTGTAGAAAGGTGAACGTTGTAGTGGAGGAGGTGGGCAAGTTCTTGGGCAAATGCTGAGGCAAACTAGAGACCACAATCTGAGATGATGGAGTCATGGAGACCAAATTGTTTGAAGATGTAGTTGAAAAAGAGTTGGGCTACTCTGGCTGTATCAATGGTTTTGAGGCAGGATATCAGAATTACCCCCTTTGTAAGGCTGTTGTCAACCATGACCAGTAAGGAATCAAATCCAGAGGACAAGGGGAGGTCAGTGATGAGGTCCATGGAGAGTTGGCAGAAGGGGAGAGTTGTGGAAGAGGGGATTGGGGTGAGAGGAGGCATGGTGAGATGAGTATTTATCTTGGACTGTTGACAGAGAGCATAGCCAGTGATGAAGTTTTTGACGAAGGTGGCAAGACCTGGCCACCAGAAGTTGCATTCAAGGAGAGCCTTGGTGTGAAAGAAACCCATATGACCCATGGTGGGAGAGGCATGGAGGGTGTGCAATAGAGTCGAGTGAAAGGTGGAGGGTATGTACATATGATGGTGGTAGTAAAGGTGGCCATTGTCAAAGGTCCAATCAGATAGGGAAGAGCGAGGGAAAAGAGGAGATCTGGTCTGAAGGCTTTGTAGGGCACAAAGGACAAGAGGGTCAGAGGAGGAGGAAGAGCAAATAGAGTGGGTGAGAGAGAGGTCAATGGAATCTAACTGTTGAGCGCATACTCAACTAGTGGTGTGAGACTATTGGATGCTGAGATTCTCACTATCCTCTTGAGGACTCATGGACAGGAAGAATCTATGCATAGATTACACAGAACTAACTGAAGAGAAATACAAATACAGGGCATATATAAATACCCAGACAGAGCTGTACACAATTTAGGGTTAACATGAGATGTCTAGTGTGAATATGGGGGAGACACATAACTGTGGATGAATGCGGCATGGAGGAGTGGGTGTCCAGAAATAGGAGAGGTGTAACCATAGCCAAAATAAGAAGGTGTAAGTTGTGTTGCGCTACAGGGGGAATGTGAGAAAGTTAAGTGGCATGACTGTGATCAGTGGTAACTTGGAGACTGAAGGACGACTCATCCGGCTGTGGAGATGGAAAGAAAGCCAGGTATGAGTGATCATCTAGCCAGGAGCTGTCCGATCCTGGAATATGATAGAACTGCAAAGAGAAATTGAGTGCATAGTCGAAAGGAAGAAATTGAGAAGAATCTGCTTGTTGCTCTATGTTTGTAACATTACCCCTGGTGTAGATTGGAGGCACCAACTCAGATAACATCCTCTAAACTGGAGTAGAACTCCTCACTGGTGTTGTCATTGGCATGAGGGTCCAGTGTTGACGTTGTTGAACAGAAAGGGTCTGAGTGTCCAGTGAGACTGCATTGAGGGCAAAGGCGTTGTGGACAAGTGTATTGGGGATGCCCAAGAGCAGGAAGGTGGCAGTAAGGGCAGTGGTAGTGTCAGCAATTGGATCAATAGTGATTAGTAGCCCTGCAGGTGAAGCAAAGCGACTGCCTCCTTTGAGATGCCCTAGACTTAGAGGGGGAGGATTGACCAGAGGAGCTCTCCTACTGATTCTCATCATATGGTCCACCAGTGGCTGAGTTTGATTCCTTGGTGCTTTGTTCATTGCAAGAAGGACTAGGGTGAACCAGCTTTGGAGAGATGTGAGCTTGTCAGGTGTAAACTCGGACATGGATGGGTCATGGAGGCAGGACTGGAATTGCTGGGTAGGTGGAATTGGGAGTATTGGGGTCTGGTCAGGGAGTGTCTGGACAAACTGGGACAAAGTTATGTGGTGGGGTAGATAGCCACAGGGTGGTTGGCTGTGTCAAATGTCCAGGGGAAAGCTCTCCATCCCCAACAGTTCTATCTATGTGAACCCAGCGGTTGGGGGGGCTTGTTGTGTCTGGAAACAAGTAAAAGTGTTGTTCCTCCTCAGTGAGAAGAGAGAGGTAGAGTCAGAGATGTGGGAGAACCAACTTCCTGGGGAGGTTGCGAATCACCTGCGGGAGTCTCATGAGTAATGTGAGGTCTCTGATTGTTTCTTGTGTGGATGATATAGATGAACAGGTGACTTTGGCATTCACATCTACTTGGGTGTCTCCATCATAGGATAGGTAAGGAAGGAGAGCGATGAGGGATCATTGAGTGATGAAATAGAATCTGGAGAGGTGAATGATAAGTGGCAAGTAGAATGACTCCTGAAAGAAGGGAATATCTTCTAATGCAAAAACAACAGCAGGATCTTGCAGAAGGTCAAACAGAAAGTTAACCAGTTGAGGGCGAGTGAGACGATTGAGGTGTAGTGGCAGATTATCTTCCACAGCAAGCAGGTGAGACAGGGGTTGCATAGGTAAGACAGTGTTACATAAATGTCTGCTGATTGGCTGGTATCGAGGCAGATTAGAGAGAACAAAGTCTAAATACTACCAAAAGGGGTGGATAGGAAAATTAGAGGATAAATGTGGGGGGTCACCAGGCGTTTCCCAAGGCAGATCCCCACCCTGTGTTGTTTTTGTTGGCTGCATCAGGGAACTCAATGGAGAGACACCACACTTGTGTGTGGTCAATGATGAGAGTAGGGATGGGGGGTTGGTCCTGGATGGGCTGGTCCCAATTCTGGGAGTGTTGTTGGTATACGACAGTGGCAGGGGTGAGGGTGTAATGGATGTTGACATGTCGGGAAATGAGGTGGTGGTGGGCGTTCCACAGACAAAGAAGGACTACAAATAAAGGAAGAAGGATAAAAATGAAAGAAATAAAAAGAAAGGTAAGAACAAAGGGGGGAACAGAGAACATGGTGTTATTTAAGTAAAGGGGATTGATGTACTATGTTCTCCTTTTTCTTTGACTAGTTGGGGGGAAGTCTTTGGGCCATACAGCCTTATATGCCAGAAGGAGTTCATGGGAATCTTGTCATATCCCTAAGTTCAACTCCGGTGCTCCAGACCAACTCCATTGAACTCTGCTTCCAGACTTGTCTTTCCGTTCCTCTTGTCTCTGTTTTCTCCTTTCGTGTTTGCTCCATTCTACTTTGACATCGCACGTAGAACTCTCCTGTCGCTGTGCTCGCTATGTGAAGCACAGCTTGGGCCTTTGTGTCTCCGGAGTATAACTCCGAGGGTTTATGCTTACTGATCACTTACTTCTCTGTTAGTAATTTGCTTCTGTCCTCCGTATATAAAGCCTCATCTCTCCGTTGTAATACCTTAGTTCGAATATCACCTAAGTCTCCTCTCCTGTGAACCCCGTCGGATTCCGTCTCCAATACTCTCTATCCCACCCTCTGAAATACGAGGACATGAACATACAGAGGTGCAGCATGCTAGCCACATTGCTGAAGCCAACGTCCTCCCACTCCGACCCAACTCCATACCTGCCGTCCCGTCCCCTTGTCTCCCGCGCCTCCGACTGACCGGAGTAGAACGGAGAAGGACCGGACTTGACAAATCTGTCAAATTGTGTTCCGGTTCCCATGTGTTCTCAGTGGAGGAGTAACCTTTCCATCAGATCAAGTATTGCCTTTCTGCTGTGGTGCCTCAATAAGCAAGAATTTGATCTACCTTGTATTGGTCTTCTCCATTGACATGCTCGGGCAGGGGGTTGATGTAATTGGGTCCATGTTCAGTGGTTTCCTTATAGGGATATAACAGATTGGCATGGAACACTGGGTGTATTCACCAAGTTGGGGAAAGTTTCAGCTTAAAAGTGACTGGCAACAGGATGTTACAATCATAGATGAGCGCACGGATTTCCCTACTCTTTCTCCGATTGATTTGCCTCTTACTTCGGATTGTTCTTTGATTACAGAGTTGGACAGCCTCTGGCTCGATGACTCATCTATACCCGGCTTTCTATTCCATTCCACAGCTGGATAGGTCCCCTTCGGTTTCTACGCTACCATTGATCGCAGTTGTGCCACTGTACTTTCCCACATTCTCCTTTAGGCACGACACGACTTACACCTTCCATATTTGGTCACGGTTACACTTCCCCTGTCTCACGGACGCTTACTCCTCCGATTGCATTTGTCTGTGGTTGCGTGTCCCTTCCCCATTCATACTAGGTATCTCACATCTACCCTAGAGCGTGTACAGCTATGCCTAGGTATTTATACGCGCCCTGTACTTGTAGTTTCCCCAGTTAGTTCTGCGCAATACACGCGTAGTTTCTACCTGTCCACAAGTCCTCGCAAGGATAGTGAGATCCCTCTCTCTCTGATAGTCTTGCACCACTTGTTGAGAGTGCGCTCGACAGTTAGGTTCTGCACGTCTGCATAACAAAAGAACTAACTCGTCCCTCCGCCCCTGCTATCTAGCAGTAGGGCGAGAACCATCCACCATGGCATTTCGAGCACCACCCGAATCTTCAGACAAAGATTACATCCCACCAGAGGAGGAAGAAATCCCTCACTCTGAAATAGAACATCGGTGATCACCTTCACCTCCCCCTGCCCGACGACGTGTATCTGGTAGACCCCCAGCCAACCCATTATTCAGACAACGATGTAGACGGCCCTCCATCACCCCAGACTCCATACAAGCCTCCCCTGGATGCCTCACACCTCCAGTGCTTACCCAGGAAGAATCTTACGAGAACGTCTTCGTCTCTACCCCAGCCCAGAATACCCCTCCCAGAATCACCGTCATCCCAGACCCAGACGTACCCATGCCTTCCACTTCTGCCCGACCAGTAACTCCTGAACCTTTTGAGGAGGAACATAAGAAAGCAGAAAGACGAGCGGGCTTACCCGCAGACTTCTCCGGAAATGAATCCGATGCTACCAGGTGGCTCCTATCTATGGAAGCCTACTTCCTTATGAATGAGCATATCTATAACGACAACGCCTCCAAGATCCTCACTGCCCTCAATAAGATGAGTAAAGGACGAGGAGCGGTCTTCACTGAGTCTTGGTACCTCAAGACACCTACAGCCACCTGGAACACCTTCACCGATGCCTTCAAAGCCACCTTTGTCCCTGCTGGGGAAAAGGAAAGAGCTCGCAACGATCTATATGAACTACGACAACATGACTTCCCAGAACCGACCGAGGAAAAGATGCCAGCGCATGCGAAGAGAGGAAACTTTGATGCCTACACTGCCACCTTTAGATTAAAGGTTGGCAAGAGTGGTCTTACTGAAGACCATCACGACATTCTGATCGATGTCCTACGGAGAGGAGTAGACCACAAGCTGGCCGAAATGATGACCATGCTTAATCCTCAACCAGCAACTTGGGAAAGTTGGCTGGAGGCCGCGCAAAGGTTTAACGAGAACCTGTTGCACCTTAGAAAAATCCGGGACCCAAAGAGATTCCTGCCTCTCCCCTATGGAGGAGGATCTAGCTGAGCGGCAAGAGACCCCAATGCTATGGAGATCAACGCGATTTGCCTCACTCCAGTAGAACGAGCTGAACATATGAAGAACAACAAATGCTTTGTATGTCACAGGGTAGGATGCCGATCCACCAATCACTGAGGAGGATCCTGGACCACTCCCCCTCGTCATTTCCCCCAGAAGCAACGAGTCAACGTAGTAGAATCCTCCACAGATGCTTGTTATGCGAACGCGCAGAACCTAACTGTCGAGCGCACACTCAACAAGTGGTGCGAGACTATTGATGGGAAGGGGATCTCACTATCCTCGCGAGGACTCGTGGACAGGTAGAAACTACGCGTGTATTGCGCAGAACTAACTGGAGAAACTACAAGTACAGGGCGCGTATAAATACCTAGGCATAGCTGTACACGCTCTAGGGTAGACGTGAGATAC
>JBBPLS010000234.1:0-34696 GCA_038089895.1 Boletellus ananas | reverse complement strand
CCTGCCTGCCTGCCTGTGTGCACCAGCCCACAGCGCGCGACAAATTCACGCTCGCCTTGCGTCCATTCCCGTGCATCCATTCTCGCCAACACAAGGATCTCGGGGGACTGCGGCTATCGGCCAGCGACGGCCTTGTGACATCCCAGCCACGAGGCACAGCCGTCGCTGATGGTCTGAGGCATATGGATCCAGTGTGGCATGCGTCGCCCAGCGGAGATGAGTCTGCGCAGGCGGACTGGGCTGCCCCAGAAGGCGAAGAATCTAGGTACCCACGCACCACCCGTTCATCTTGGGTCGCATGGGGCGCCAGGTGCTGCGGATTCAAAGGCGTAAATGCGACCACATGCTGTGGACGTGTCTGTACGACTTGACGCTACCAAGATGGCCGCCTCCGCCGACATGCTGCACGGTGGAGGTGTGGGGCATGGGGTAAGGCTGTGTGAGGCATTTGGCAGGCCTGGGCGCGCCCGTCCTGCGCCGACCAGCACTGGACGGATCTAGACATGCACGGAACAGAGGCACTCGCGGACACCCGCAGGACGAGTCCACATCGCCCAACTTTGTCCCCTGCGCACATGCACTAGCGCAATTTTCGCCAGACGCCACCATTGCCAAGGGCACCGATCGGCCGAAAGTTCATTGAAATTGGACCTGAAACATGTACGTTGTACAGTGCTACCTACAACAAACCGATGCAATGCGATAGCGTATCGTCAAGCGCCAAGAATATAAAATCATAAGGAAAAAGAAGAGAAAATACTAGGGACAATAGCACAATCATTAACCCTCCAATCGAGTATGCGCCGTCCGACCCGAACAAAACTCGATGCCAACGACCCCAAATAGGAACACTATTAGTCCAAGCTCCATATGCTAACTAGTAACGTAAATGCGCAACTGGTAGTACAAATGTACACAACCGAAACAAAGAGGAATATTATCAACTACAGGCGTATGGCACAAAACTGTGTGAGGCATTTGGTCGCAAGAGCGACCGAGGCATTATGGCGTTGCCAAAGTCAAAGGCGGAGACGTGGCGCGATTAGGAGAAACGACGAGGCCATAATGTGTGGATGATGGTCATGCAAGAGTGCGTTGCGCATAGTGCCCAGGAGAAATGCGAGGGAAGGAGAGAGGTTTGATAAGTCAGGGTATGCGTCGTGGATTGGTAGTGTAACCATCGTCGTCGCTCCGCGGATGCGATCTGGGTATAAGGTACTCCAATGGCAAAGACGTTTCGGATACCAACTACCACTTTTGTTCCGGACTAGCTTCCTTTCCATGGAAGAGAAAGAGACGTTTAAGAGGCTGGACGACTTCAACCTCGACTTCGACCTCTTGGACGTTCCCATCAACAAGTCGAGTTTCAATGCGCTTCTCCTTCTTTGGAGGAGGCATCATGACGGGGTATGTCTTGATGTTATCATACGACCATGAGCGAACTGGAACGCAATGAGCATGGATAGCGCACGTGGTGTTTGCATCATACCTTGAACTTGGGGCCGCGACGACGCCATGCTACGCTGTTCGCTCCACAAACTGTCCTCACTGATTTCGCTCGGGTAGCGGCTGAGAGGGCTGCACAGACTCGTGGAAGAGAGGCTCTGGCTGGATGCACTGTGTGCCCGCAGGGTGACATTAGGAACGAGCAGGCGACCCTCGGCGCCTGCTTTTACCAGGGGCGTCTCCCGACGACGACGAGAGGACGTCGATGTAGGAGACAATGGTAGGGCAGAAGTTGCCGTGGAAGAGGTTGCGGGAGGGAAGAGCGCAGACCGGGACTCACACCGCCGGGATAGAGGAAGCGAATACTTGGCATACAGTTGGTCGGTGTAGGACTGGCTCGAGCGAGGAAGGAGTTGCGACGTATGAGGCTGCGCGGGGAACGAGGAGGAAGAAGTTGATGTCACCAGATCGTTGGATGTCCACTGGACGCCCCTGCTCGAGGTGGCAGCAAAAGAGCTGTGACTCGCGACGCCGGCGGGTGGCACAGGGTCCGAACGAGGAGAGAACGAATACACAGATTCGCGCCAGGCATCACTACCATCTGTCCAGCCGGGAATAGGTTTCTGAGAGGGAGGTAACCCATTTCTTGGCGCACATCGTTTGGGGGGAGGATTCGCGCAAAGGGCAGCCTGGATCCGCTTAGCGGCCATCATGACACCGCCCTGATAGTCGTTGCGGAACTCGGACTCAGCCGAAGCAGCGGGCTGGACAGGAAGAATGGGCGGCGGCGGAGGCAATGGGGGAAAATCATACATTGCGGCAAGGATAGCGATGCTGGGAGAGATGGGGGGGAGGTCAGACGAGGACGAGGGGCACGAGTCAAGTGACGAGCCACTGCTAGACTCGTCCTCGGAATCACAAGAGATGGCATGCTCAAAGGAGTTGTGGGGAACGGGTGGCAGAGGAGGCGAGGCGCGGTCTGGATGGTAGTTGATGGGAAGAGTGTCGTTGAACCTGCTCAAATCGGCCATCCTGCAGTCGTCGGAACAATAAAGGGGGATGGGCCCTTGATCGATGACGGTACGGAGCTTGGTTGGTGGGGCAGGCTTGGCCTGGGGCTGGGGTAGTGCAACGTTTAGTTTTGCGCGGCCAGTGCCCTGGACGAGGCCTGGAGGTTTGGCACGTATGGTGCCCGTCTTTGTTCGGGATATGCGTGCGCTGGTGTCGCCCTGCTGGTTTTTTGGAGCTGAAGGGCGCGTGAGCTGTGGGGGCCGAGAGCAGACCGAGACTTACGAGACGCTGGGGTGGCGGGTGCGGGGGGTTGCTCGGGAGAGACGGTGACGGTGAAGCGCTTTGGCATGATCTGCCTGTCGCAGGTGGGACACCAGGCCTCGTCGTAGTTGACGTCCATTGCAGGGAGGGGAAGGGGACGCTGGGATATAAAGGGCGAGGACAAGGGGAGTGAGACAAAACAAGGGATGGACGAGAATGGAATGGAAGGACTCACAACAATAGCGACAGCCACAACGATGGAAACGGTGGAGCGGACGAGTGGAGGTGGGGGCGGGGACGTGGCGGGGGGGAAAGGCAGGGAGAGAGGTGGAAAAGGCCGTCCTAATATTTGATTTGCTGATTCGCATCGCACCGTTCAAACACGGCTTCCGAATGCGGAAGTGCCGTTCTGAATTTCGCGTCCCGGATTCCCCGAAAATACGCCTTCTGTGTTTTTTTTTACAAATTCCGCTATTACCTGTGATTATGTGAGCAGACATGTCCATCGGCTAGCCAACCGCGGCGCCTCGGGCGGTCCATGGATCCCAGTTTGGCAGGAGCATGCTGTTACACTGATGGCACCGCGTTACACCGTGTTACGTCCCACGCAGATGCCGGCCCAGCCCTGCGCTCGCCACTCGCCGGCCCGCCCTTCCTTTAAATACGCCACCGGCACTTTCCGTCCCATCGGCTTTCCCCGCGCATTCCCGCCGCCGCCCGTCCCTGGTTCCCCCACGTGCGCAGCCATCCCCGCAACTGCCGGGTCCATGGCCTGCGGGTGGCCCAGCCCTGGGGCACGTCTGCGCGACCCAATAGGAACGCCCCCCGACCCTTGCCATCGCTCTGATTTGCCGGCGATGTCCGCCTCTACGTGTCAGCCTCGTCTCATGATCCTGCGCCATCGCCATCTGATCCATCCCATGCTCTTTCGAACGTGCCGGGGCCCCGAATGAAGCCCTTTCATTCCGGGAAAACAGCGGGCGCCTCCAGCCGGCATTTCATCTATGTGGGACCCATCTCTGCATCTCCATGGAATCGCGGCTGTCCCTGCAACTGCCCGCCAGGCTGCTCACTTGCGTGTCGCACGGCTGTTTGGTAGCCCGTGTGTTCCCTAATGGTCGGCACCCAGTGTGGCAGAAAGAATGGCCCTCTTCGGGTGGCTGTCTCGCCTGTTTTGTGTATCATCCTAGACGTTTGCTTGTAGCGAAAAGGAGGGTGTATGCTCGGAGATCATGGGACGGTTTCCCAGACGGCCTTCTTCTGCTCACCTGGACGCCATCCCTCTCAAGCTCGGGCTACAGCCAACCAGGAGTGTTCCCCGGTGTCTGGAGTGCGTCTGCTGCTGGTCCCACGAACTAAATGGAGGTGGGTGGTTGATCCGTCAAGAAGTGAAACCCTTGCCAAACGGATCAACTGTGGCCAGCCAAACACCTTTTATATACAGCCTGTCGCCCTCAGCTCGTTTACCTGCAAGTTTATCCGATCGACCCCTCATGCGCGTGGTTTTCCGCGGGGGCAAGTCTGTGTGGTTATGTGATTGCCTGTGAAACAGGCTTCACGGGCCTGTTGAGATCAGTGGCGTCGGCGAGGAGGTAGGGTGGAATTACACGGGCTGCCATTGGTGCGAAAGAGCCAAAAGAGCGTGTGTTGGACCGATAGACTATTGTGGTTCGCTCGCCTCGCCAGTATACGTCATGTGTCGCGTTGGCGGGCCTCGCACGGGCCAGGAGGAGCTGTACCGCATCGGCCAGGACGAGTCGCCGGAGGCCTGCTGCGGCCGATGGTGTCGGCGTTGGCCTGGTTTGGGCAGGACCGCATCCTCAAGAGGCGGGGCCAATCAGATTCCAACGCTGATCGGAGGGCGCGTGATCGGGTCTGGCCCCGGCTCTCTGATCGGTCTCGGCCGATCGCACCGGCGGACCACGGACGACGCTGCACCCGACATGTCTGCGCGAGCACGCCCCCGGGACATCAGCGCCTTCCTCGCAAACTATCCCGGGGTCCCGAGATCGGATCCACTCAGGGACCCGTCCGCAAACTACCTCTTCTACCTCAACCGGCTGCGATGCCAGCCCGATGACCTCCTCCTCGAACACATCCTCGCCTCGTGAGTGCACTGACCAAGCCTCGAGACCGCATCCCGACGCGCTGCAGATGGCACGCCGACGACGACCGTCTGGAACGCAACCACGCCTACATCCAATGGCTGTATGCGTCCCCCTCACCGCTCCATCTCCTGACACCCAGGCCATTTCAGATTTCCGATTCAGGAGGAGGGAGCGAACACGGATGCCTGCCGCCTCCTGTCGCATGAAATAGACATGATGAAGACCGACGAGGAGGTCCTCCGCCGCGTGCTCAGATCGTACGAGATGATGCTCGACTTCTACGGCATGCGTCTCCTCGCGGACACGGGCCTGCTCGGGCGTTCCCTCCGTCCTCGCGACTTCAAATCGCGCTACCGGAACATCCTCAGTGCGTCTCTCCACCACGTCCTCCGTCCATCGGTCATATGACACCAGGGAATGCGCACAACAATCTGCGCATCACCCGCATTCTCAAGTGCCTGTCTGAACTGGGCATGGAACGCCTCAACGCCGGGTTTCTCCTCCACGTGTTGAACGAGCAAAGCGAACATGGCATGCTCGACTCTGCGCCGCTGCGGCTCAGCATGGACCGGTGGTGGGCCAACTGTATACGGGACGACCACGAGCGAAACTGGGTCGCTCAGATGATCGCAAAGGTCCGGTCCGGAGGGTCGTTCACGCGCAAAATGTACGAGACGGCGATGGAGACGAGGCAGTCGGCCGGAAAGTTCCCCGCCGACATGATCGCTTAGAATCCGGCCTGTACCTGCGTCCTTCTGTACATGGATGAATATAACCACAGACTATGATACACGTATGCAGAGGCCGAGGCCGTCAGCACTCGCAACGGTCGAGGTCATGTCGGGCGAGTCGTACTCACGCACGGCTACTGTAGACCTTGCAGCCTGGTGATGAGCATGTCCTCTCTCTTCTGCGCATACATCGGACTCGTGGACCGTAAGAGCGCTTCGATCGACTCGTACGTCTGTCCACCGTCGAGCTTGGAAACGTGAGTGACTACAGTATCGCGGAGTGACGCAGACATTCACCCGGTAGCCGCGAGCGTTTAGACACACTCTCATGCTGGTGCCCTCCAGCAACGTCACGGTGGCAGTCGCCTCGTGTGGCGAATACTGTCGTGCAATTTCATACCGGGTCAGGGCAAAGGACTGTTCGGAGAGCGCATGGCCAAGCTCATCGTGATAGAAAGTGGACGGTGGGAAGGACATGTCGGGGATGGACTAGTGATCGCGTTTGCATCCTGAATCCTTTCGGAGCCGGCTATATAACCGCGTTAGCCAGCAGAGGACCGCCCACAACTGAGGAAACAGGAAGTCCAAGTATTGCCGAATGCGACAGCTGTGTGGATGAGATAACGAATTATCCATGATGATTGTTTAGACGGTCCTCGACCCTATTACTCATTACAGCTTGTAGCGGCTAGCTGGGTGGATTTGTCTTCACATAAAGAAACGGGGCCAGAGTCGGGTACCGCCGTCAACTGCGTGACTGAGAAACCTTGGAATGGGAGACAAATCAGCCAAAATCATATTCCGATTTTGCGAGTGTGGGATCACGAGGCGCGTTTTAAATAGATCATGCATGAACCCATCCTGCAGAGGGCGGTACTACCCTCTCAGCTCGCATATCGAACCGGAAAGATGCCCGCAGATCGCAGACAGACCTCAATGTCGATGTGAGAGCTATCTCGCTGCACGGGCACGACAAGCGGGAGAGTACCATGCTAGAAGAAACCAAGGCTGCCCGCCAAAGGGGAGCTTTGAGGAAATGAATGAAATGAACGCAATCCGCTTACGTTGCCGAGCAAGGATGATGGGAGGAAAAGGCTACTCCAGCAGGCTATCACATGCGTATCAGTGCCGCGTACCCTAAAGTTTGATTGAACCAGGTGCTCCGGTCGCAGGAACGACGGCCCTTGATATGTAACCGGGTTTGCGATCCAGGATGACAGCGGGTAGGACATGGGACGCGTGGAGACCCGTAGATGAGCCGCCAGACTCGTGATCGCCGAGTTGACATGCCCCAAAGACTACTGGGTTAGCGGACACGCAGGAGAAGGCCCAGACCGAGAATTTCCATTCGGATCGTGTTCGTCATTACGTCCAAGACACCAAAGCCAGTCGCGTGGGCTGTCCCTGCAAAGAGATAGTTGTCTGAAGTGAATCTACTCGGGCTATAATGTAATATCCCAGTGAATCTTCCCATGCGCGACGTAGACCAACTTACCTGTCCTCGTAGCTACTCGCAGAGCAATCGTCCAACGATCATTGGTTGTCGTCGAAAAAGTCAAATTCTTGACCACAGCCACAAGTGTACCGAGCAAGTCTTAGCCCTCAACGTTGCAACGGACAGCCAGCATGGACGTGGTCAAAGCAGTGGAGATATACATTACAAGGCTGGTGTCTACTCCTTCGGCGATGAAGGTCCTCCTTCTTGATACGCACACGGTAGGGTAACCCGGTTCACACTTTCGTACATTGACCTCTGTGCAGACACCAATCGTCTCTCTTGCCTCGACACAGTCTACTCTCTTGTCCCATCAGGTTTATCTTACGGATCGGATCGATAACAGGCTGCGCAACTCGATGCCTCACATGAAATGTGTCTGTTTTTTGCAACCCAGCGAGAGCAGCATCGAAGCAGTCTGCGCAGAGCTACATGAGCCAAAGTATGGCGAATATTACCTCTGTCAGTGCGTGGATTCTTTCGGTAGCCCAGGGTCTAGGCTAATGTTCCTTGATCTGTCAGATTTTAGCAATGTTTTAAGTAAATCCTCGATCGAACGCCTTGCAGAGGTTGACGAGTTTGAGGTAGTACGCGAAGTCCAGGTAAGCACCAGACCATTCTCTCCCAGAACTGTAGCTGACGTCCACAGGAACACTTTGCGGACTATACCCCTCTTCTCCCCTGTCTTTTCTCTCTCAACCACTTACCCACCGTCGACAAACCATTGTATGGGTCATCGCCCAACAGCTGGGATAATGCCGCCCTGGAACATAGCGTGCAAGGAATAATAGCTGTTCTTCTCAGCCTGAAGAAAAAGCCCGTCATTCGGTACGAGAAGATGAGCGGCATGGCTAAGAAGTTGGCTAATGAAGTCCAGGTCGGTTCTCTTTACCTGTTTCATCCTTCCGGACTCATGTTGCCGCAAAGCATCGCCTACAAGCGGAGTCAGCCTTGTTCGAATTCAGGCTTACGCAGGTGGCACCGCTCTTACTCATCCTTGATCGGAGAAACGACCCCGTCACACCTTTGCTGTCGCAATGGACCTATCAGGCTATGGTCCACGAACTTCTCGGCATCCAGAATGGAAGAGTTAATCTCAGCACGGTTCCTGATATTCGGCCTGAACTTTCTGTAACTTCATTCCCGCTGGATATACTTCCAATTTTGTCTGACACGCTCGATAGGAAATTACCCTCACAACTTCCATTGATCCATTCTTTCAAGCACATTATCTGGCAACGTTTGGTGATCTTGGTACCTCGCTCAAAAATTACGTCCATTCCTACCAATCGCGCTCGCTTACCCAATCCCCTTCGACCATCAACTCGATATCTGACATGAAACGGTTCGTAGAGGAGTATCCCGAGTTCAGGAAGCTAGGCGGAAACGTCAGTAAACACGTCACCTTAGTTGGGGAACTCAGTCGCTTGGTAGAGAGAGATCATCTACTTGACGTCGGCGAAATAGAGCAGGGCCTCGGGACGAGTTCAGGCTGCGATTTCAAGGTCCGTGCAACGTTATCCCCAGCCTTGTATGCCGCCTTGCGTACGTTTGAGTATAGACCGTGCAAGCTCTCGTCTCGAACAACAGTGTACCCGCATGGAACAAGCTTCGGGTTGTCATTCTGTATGCGCTACGCTACCAAAAGACGCAGACGAACAACATTGCTACCCTCATCAATCTCCTCCTTTCCAGTGGCGTTTCACGAGAGGACGCGAGGGTAGGTGTTCTCTCTCTTGTGCTTCAGCGGTGACCCAACGGTGCTTTAAGCTCGTCTACGTCCTTTTAAACATTGCTGGCTCCGATCAGCGGCAAGATGATCTATTCTCGACGGAGTCGCTGTTGGCCATGGGCAGGTCTGCATTGAAGGGCCTGAAGGTGAACCAAACTCACGTTGTGACTGGCACATGCTGACAAGTGGCGTAGGGTGTCGAAAATGTCTACACCCAACATACTCCGCACCTCTCACAAACATTAGAAAATTTGTTCAAGGGGCGTCTGAAGGAAACCAGCTATCCGTTCCATAATGGCGCGGGAACAAACCTTGGCCTGCAGCGGTATGCGGCATAGTCCCGCGACCTCCTCGTACTGATGATGTTCAAGACCGCAAGACGTTATTGTATTTGTGATCGGTGGGACGACATACGAAGAGGCCAGAACGGTCGCTTTGTTGAACCAAGAGTCTACCTCGACAGGAATGCGGGTGTTACTGGGTGGCACGTGCGTCCACAACTCGTCCAGGTATTATATACTAGTACTCGTTCTGTTCCGACCGAGTATTGACCTCCCTCAGCTACTTGGAGATGGTTCGCGCTGCGGCGGAGAGTTTTCCAAATTCTGTGTACGAACCGCCGCCAGAATCATCGTCAAACGCGCCGTCGCTAAACCTCAATTTGGGTGGTGTCAACGTCAGTCTTGGTGGGCCGGGCGGCTCGGGGGTGTACAGAACGAGCTCAGACAACGTTGGGGTCCAAGCCGAGGGCATCAAAGATGGGGTGCGCAACTTGTTTGGCAAGGTAAAGCAGGGCGTAGACAAGATAGGATTGTGATGGAGAACGCACGAGAATCAATCCGACGAGTGCCAGCCGGCCGGCAGTGGCCGCGTTCGCCCTGGTGGTGACACGTCAATAGTCACGTGATGTGGGATGACCCCGAACGTGCTCGTTCCCAATTTCTTTGCAATAACTACAACATTTCGACCGGTGCGATGGCCAAGGGTTTCCTAGCAGGCCTGAAAGGGATTGATGCCTTTGGGAAGGTAAATAGTTGCCCATGTCATCTTGTGCACGTCGAGACCTCAACTCTAATCATGCTTCCTTGGCTAGACCACGGAGGACGTGAAGGTGAAGACGCGTACTGGTGCTTTCTGTGTGTTCGACATTGTTTCTCCGATTGCTCAGACTTACCCCCTGGAATTCCAGTGACACTCGTTTCAGCATGTATTATACTCGCTTTCACAACGATGGAGTTCTTCGACTACAGGAAAGTCGGGGTCGACACTTCGATTGTCGTTGATCGAAGTCGTGGACAGAAGCTGAGCGTAAAGTTAAATGTGACGTTCCCCCACGTCCCTTGTTATCGTGAGTGATGTGCTTTCGGTCCACCGTTCGTCCATCGCTGAGCTGTGCGTCGTTTCCGGATTACAATGCCTTCAGTGCTCAGCCTCGACGTTATGGACATTTCAGGGGAACAGCAACGCGACGTCTCCCACAACGTTGTTAAAAAGCGACTCTCAAAGACGGGTGTAGACGTCCCCGGACAACGCAGTGGAGATCTGCGAAATGAGATCGACAAGCTGGCGGAGAAGCGCGGGTCTGGATACTGTGGCTCCTGTTACGGTGGTGTGGAGCCCGAGAGTGGATGCTGTAACAGCTGTGAGGATGTCAGGCAGGCATACACCAACAAGGGTTGGAGCTTCACCAATCCCGACGACGTCGAGCAGGCAAGTTGAGCGTTTACTGAGTCTACGCCTGCTGACGGTTTGATGTATGCCAGTGTGTTCAAGAGGGGTGGTCGGAGAAGCTGAAGGATCAGGCGGAGGAGGGATGCAATATATCTGGGCGCATTCGGGTGAACAAAGTCATCGGCAACATCAATATATCCCCTGGCAGGTCGTACCAGACCAATACTCGGTATTTCCACGACCTCGTACCCTACCTGAAGGACGACCAACATATTCATGACTTCTCTCACACCATCCACGAATTCTACTTCATGGCTGATGACGAGTACAACCCAACCAAGTCGAGGATAGGAAAAGAGATGAGGAAACGTATGGGGATCGATGATAATCCCCTGGACGCGTATGAGGCCAGGGTGGGTCTATTGGGACGTGCCCACGAGTCCATGCTGAGCTGATTCCCCACTAGACCACCAAGGCCCAATACATGTTCCAGTATTTTCTCAAGGTCGTCTCAACACAGTTTAGGACCCTCGACGGAAAAGCCGTGCGTAACATCATGCCCTATTGGAGCTGGTGAGAACTCACTTGATGAACAGATAAATACGCATCAATATAGCGTCACCCACTTTGAGCGAGACTTGGCGAAAGGTGCAGGGGAAGAGGACAAGCAGGGCGTTTACACGCAGCATGGATTCACGGGTGCACCAGGTACACAGCTACGAGTGGTCCTGAGAGGCAGCTAATGCGAATTGTCACGCAGGCGCGTTTTTCAACTTTGAGATATCACCCATTCTTGTCGTTCACTCTGAAACGAGACAATCATTCGCGCATTTCCTTACATCGTGAGTATTGCTGTCGTTTGGTCGCGATTTCCTTTGATCGAGTGCTTTCCAGGACATGTGCGATTGTGGGAGGAGTCTTGACGGTAGCTGCACTGCTGGACAGTATACTGTTCGCCGCGGGGCGCAAGCTGAAGAAGGGCAACGGTGTCAATGGGAGTACAAAAATTATGTAGACGTCGGGTTACTTGGTTTGCATATTCGTTGGTTAGCTATTCTGCCTGCACGGACCATGGGTGATTCTTGGCCATCTCGCTCTCGGCGTCCGGACGTTTGATTCTGCTCCCGCCTCCGAGGTTCGTTCTGGTGAATTCACCAGCCCGCGTCCTGCTCGGGTGGTGTTGAAGGCGCGCCTTTGGTGGCCCCTGACTGTGCTTATACGTCGGAGAATGCCGAAATGGGTTGAGCGATACACATGAGCAAGACGCCCTCCTCGATCCTGTCCGACGCGCTCGCTTCCTTCAACAGAGCTGCGACACTCGCTGTACGCTTGCTCCTCCACGACTCAACAAGGCCTCATCACATCTTTGTAGTTCTCCGCCGCCCAAGATCAGGCGCGCAAGGATTTCACACAGGCAACTGCCGACGCCCGCGAAGCGCGTAGAGAACGTGATGAGGCCGTCAACGCCCTCCACGGCAATAGGCTCGAAGAGCAGGCCTGGAAGCAGGAGGCTGCTGCATGGAAGGCTGCAGTGCGTGGGTTCCCTTGCTCTCTGCATTCTCCGTCCATCTCATGCAGACACTAGGCGGACCAAGCTGAACTCACCGTATGACCCTCTCTTTTTGACCCTGATGCATCCTCGATCATCCACTTTCGACAGATCAACCACCATCTCGAGACCATTGTCCAACTACGCCAAGAAGCTACTCAGTGGAAGAACCAATGTCTGCGTCTGGAGGAGACTTCGAGGCAGGAAGCGATCAGCTGGAAAGAACAGTTTCTGCGCGTTGAACAAGAGCGGGAAAAGCTCGCCCAGCGAGTAGAAGAGCTTGTGGCAGAGCAATTGACTTCCGTACGCTCCCTCGATTCTAATTGTACGTCCACTCCCTGAGCACTTGTCCAGGGCGGACATGCCCCAACGTCGGCTACACCATATACACCCATGCCGAGGTATTCTGCCATTGGTGACCTGTCTGCGTCCACGCGATTGCAGCGTGCCGCCGAACTCGATTCCTTGAGTCCTGGTCCCCAGGAACTCCCACCGTCGAGGTCGCTCCCTTCCACGTCCAAAACAACCTCGAGCGCGAAGCGGAGTCGTCAAGGGCCCATCTTGCAACTCCCGACACCATTGTCGGAGAACCAACGCAGTGCACGCCAAAGAATCGCGCAAAATACTACCCCCCTTGTCCCTCAGTTGGGGCCGACGTCTAGCAGCACACGTCAGGTGGTCGTCCGTCGCGTCCATGCCGTTGTGGAGGTTCCCGTGAAAGAAGAGAGCTTTGACCGAGATGGTGTAGAATGGGACACACGTATTTCGCCTTCCGCCCCTCCGACCGCGTCCACCTCGACTTCGGCTCCCAAGCCCGCCTCTGTATCAAAAACTTCAAAAGCGCTTCCTCTAACCACAGAACTTGGCAATCCGACTCCACGGGCTAAACGGAAAGCACCCGCTAAGCGAACCTACGTCGAGATCGACGATGAGGAATCGGAACGACGTAGCCCCCGCGGTGATTCCAAGCAAAGCGATGCAGAAGAATACCAACCTGCTTCAGATGGGGACGATGAATTGTTGATGGGCGTTGAGGTCGGACAATCTCGAGCGTTGAATTCTTGTTTATGCTGACAGCGTACTTGCAGAGCAATCGGAAAGAAGTTTATGGCATGAAACGTGTCCCGGAACCAACCTCGCTTCAGAAGACGGCTCGCCCTCTTGTCGTGGTCAAGAAGCGGAAAGCACCCGCGACTACTAGGAAGAGTCGGCCTCCGAGCCATAAATCCCCTCAAAAATGAACGCCTTCCTGCGCCTCTAACTCACTTTATTTATTTACCTACTTATGTCTGGTCCACTTGTGCTTTCTCGCGGAAACACATTCTTAGCATCTGTCACTCGCACTCTGACGCATGTAAACAAGACCCCTTTATGGTATCTTTCCATTTCGAAGCACAGCGGGGTTTCCTGATATAATGCGCTGTCTGCTTCAGTCACGCTTCTGGATGAGAGCGCTCTCGCCAACAAATTCGTCGAACCACTTGAATACCTCGTAGTGCCACTTCAGGCTGTTCCCTGCATTCAGCACCCAATGGTTTTCATCAGGAAAGATCACCAATCGACTAGGAACATTGAGCCTATTTCGAGTGTGGCAGAGTCAAAGGAAAGCAACAAGCAGTCGAGCCGAGGGGACACGTACTGTTGTAGTGCGTGCCATACTGCGATGCCGTCGGTCTCGGGTAAACGGTAATCTTTGCTTCCGTGGATGATGAGCTGTGGTGTCGACCATTTGCTCACAGTATTCGCTGGACTATACCTGCGAACCATGGGCTATAGCTGAGCATGGACTCCCGACGATTAAAACGCAAAAAAATAAACACACTTGCGAAAGAGTTCAATAGGTCTCTCTTCCCAGGGCCGTCCCCCCCATTCATGGTTGAACTACGCAGGTAACAAGACGTCAGAATGGTCTGGTGGACTACATGGAGAAACGTGTACGCACGAAAAAGAGTTCGTCGGTGGAATAACCATTGTATGCGGTGTCAAAAACCTAGTATGACGTCGAGCAGCGGGATGGGGGTAAAACAAGGGGACTCACTCCGTCGTGACACACCAGGGCCTTGAACCCGAAGCCAAACTCGGGGTTTCCCTGAATCCAACTGTGCAAAGGCGGGCGTCAGCACGCTTTTTAGGGAGAGGAACAAAACGGTACCCCACTTGATAGCGTACCCGCCGTAGCTTGCACCGGCAGCCACTGCACGATCACGGTCGATCTAGTCAATGGTGTCAGAAGCACATCAGGAAACGAAAGTTCACGCAGGTCACTTGGGGATAGTTGTCCAAGACGTATTTCCAACCATACTGAAGATCCTTGAAAGGTTTTCCACCCCAGTCTTCCTTGATCCCCTCGGTCAAGTCTAAGACATTTTTATTTCCTTCCCTGAGGGGCTGATACTTCAAGCAAAACCAGACTCTCACGTACCCTGACCGAAAGAAGTGGAGCCAGTTGGGTTGATTGCCACGACTACATAACCTTGGTTTGCAAAGACTGGCGGGGGCAGAATTTCAGGGAAATGACGGCCAGCTCACGATCACTGACCGTTGGGATTCCAACGAGTGGACCAAGAATCACCCCAGCAAGCCTCAGGGCCTCGATGACCTTGTGTCAGCCATCTCTTATGTCGTTTCATAATACAATGAGACTCACCGCCGTGGATGAGCAGGATGACAGGCCATTTCTTCACATCCGCGGGCTCGTAACCGGGAGGGGTGAGGATCCATCCGTGGATCTGGTGCTCTGCGCCTTGGAACCAAAAGTCCTCACCAGGGTGTAGGTGCTTTCCTTGGAGCTGTGCGGCCGAGAGACTAGTGACCTGGATGAGCTCGCCCTTGAAAGCATTTGACGCCTTCTTTTTTATGTCCGCCTCGACAAGCTGAAGCCTGCCAAGAACGTACGCGTCGTTCGGGGACGTGAGCGAGGACAGAGCAAAGAGAAGACGGCCGCCTGAAAGTACTTGTAACCCCGAAGCACCGTGCGTGTCCGTCAAAGCGACGGGCGTATCGTATGGCGGAGCAAGTGTCGTAGATTCACTGGGCGTCGGAGGGACTGGGAGAGCGAATATTTTGGCCCTGGCAATATCCTCGGCGATGAAGTAGATAAATTCGTCACTCTCCGAAAACTGAAAGGGTGGATCTAGTTACGTCTACCAGTAGATGGAGCGTTGCAACCCACCGCCAAAGAACTGGGGGAACGGTCCCAGTGTTGGGTGATAGTGAAACTAATGCTTTCTGCGAGGTCGTGAATGATAACTCTGGCCCTGGATTGCATGTCAGGATGGATAATTGGTAAGAGGGGACTTGACCTACCTGTCTGACTCGTGACCATCCTCATCAAGCTGGAGCCAAGCGACCTTGTCACCATTACGACTGAAGGCTGGTGCATGGGTTGCACCATGCACACCGGACGTCAGCTCTACGAGGTTCGAGCCATCAAAGCCAACGAGATATATCTATGGCCGGTCAGTAAGTGCCGGATGATAATGGTATAACCGCACGTTCTGTTTCGTGTGGGTCGCTTGTGGAAGCTTAGGGTCCTTCGCGGTGAGGACGATACGACTGGTTGAAACATCGAAATCATCCGTTCCACCAAACGGTTCGACGGGAGAACTCTGGGGTGGGTGATCTGTTGGAAACACCTCCTTGTTGTGAAAAGACAACATACCAATCCAGTTCCCTGAAGAACATTGACGAAGTTCTCGCCGAGGACGAACTTTGCTTGGTCCTCGTATAGTCGCACGGTGAAGAGAGATTTGTGTTTGGGGCCAACCCAAGTGTCCCAGTGACGTTCAAAGGTCGTGTCGTAAACCAAGGCTGAGTTGCCGCGATTATCGTACCTTTCGTCGTTGTCCTTGACCGCTCTCAGATCACCGTCCGCGTGGACGTACGCGGAAAAGACGAGTGTACCAGCAGAGTGCGCGTAGCGGAAGTCTGCGGCGGTGGTGACGGGGAAGGACCCGACGAGGATGGGATCCCCGACACTGATCACGCCTCCAGCGAAGGTGACTGGCACGGCAAACAGATCTTGTCGCTTCTCCTTTTCTGCACCTGTCTCCACGACAAGTGCGATTGTGCGTGCGTTGAGCCAGAAGGCATCGCCCCCGTCGGGAAGAGCGTGATCATATGGCGTTGATCCAGTTGCGATGGGTGTGATAGCAAGGGATTTGTGTGTCCTGCGAGGATTGGAGCGGGTATGTGGGAGAGGTATGCAGTGACTCACTTGCGATCTGTGAAGGAATATGTGCTGACGGGGATGAGGGCCAGGTCGCCGTCCGGGTTGGGGAGGGGAGCGTTTGGCCTGGGCAGCGCCAGCATGTCCTGCGGGGAGAGAATGTCGGGCGACGCTTTGAGGGCAAACGGTGTCGACATGGCGGACTGGACGAGGACGAGATCGATGTCAATTCGGCTGGCAGAGTGACCCACGACAACCGGCCGGATTACTACATCGTCTGCTACTCATCCATCGCCACGTCCTCGTTCTTCGCCTCTACCTGGGTGACCACGCCCGTGTCAGAGTCCCACCGTGCCTTCAGCTCCACTCTAAACACCACCATTTTCTCTCCAACGAGCTTCAGCAGTTGTGCCTGCTCGCTCGTCAGGGCCTTACCTTTGTCGCATATCTTGTGTGATGTTTCCAGTGTGGGGACGCCTCTTTTCAAGGTCGTAGACAGCCCCAGTCTGCGCAGCTGAGGCTCTTCGTTGTGCGGGAACGGTTCCGGGGGATCCGAATATGCTCGCATCACAGGGCCCACGGGGAGTATCACCGTCCGGCTGGCAACGTTGCCTGCCCGCGCAAAGTCTGCCTGTCGGAAGTCCGCGAACCACTCGACCACCTCCTGCGGCTCTGTGTCGGTGAACAGCAAACCGACCTGACCGTTGACTTGCTAACGTTGATGGTGGTCATGACTCGCGCGAGCAAACTGGACCAAGATGACATGCCTCGGCGAGTTTATGCAACCCCGGTCGATGCTCTTCTCCTGGTGTGTTTCCGAGTGCTTTTGCCATCACCGCAGCCTTGCCAAAAAATATCCGTGCTGAACTTGAGGCTGCCAATGTCAGATCAAACCTGTTCCTGTCGTGTGCGTCGACTCACCCTCTCCAGAGACTGCGGACGGTTTTGAGGTGTGTGTTGCGCATCGCACCCACTCCGAACAGCCAGCAGTACCTCCATTTTTCTGCGCTTTGCTGGATCTGTCAACGTTTGATGAGACGACGACAACCGAGATCAGCTCATGTTGTGCCCACCTCGTTCAGCAACACGTTTTTGTGCTCTCTCGTCTTCTTCGAGACCTTTGTGAGTGATACTGGCCAAGGGCACGTCATTCGTCGCGAACCGACCGTGAAGTCTCCCGGTCTCACCAACTTTTGAGCGTTTCGACTTGGGCATGGTCGAGAGGGCGTGGGTTTGCAAGTCCGCCCAAGCTCGACTTTGCGAAATGTCGGCAATCTCGCCAGCAGAGCTCGCGGCCCTCGAAGAGGTCCTGCTCAATACTTCCAGAAAGGTCCCCCTTCACCGCAGATTCAGAGCCCTCTTCACCTTAAAATCGCTCGGAAACGACGATGCAGTCACGATCATATCAAAAGGTTTCGTCCGCCCGTCTTCCGTGCCTCTATCATGACTCGACCCATCCCCAACAGCCTTTGACGACCCATCCGCGCTCCTCAAGCACGAGCTGGCCTATTGTCTCGGGCAGATGAAACAGACATCCGCGCTGCCCATTCTCGAGTCGGTCTTGCGCAGAGAAGACGAAGATCCCATGGTCCGGCACGAGGTATGACATTATTTCCCCGTTCGACTCTTCTCCAACGATCGTTCGTGAAGGCAGCGGAAGCGATGGGTGCGATTTCCTCCACGAAATCAGTCCCGATCCTGCGCAAATATCTTTCTGATCCGAATCGCAGCGTACGCGAGACCTGTGAGATTGCGCTCGCCAAGATCGAGTGGGATGACTCGGAGGAAGGCCAAAGACATCTCGTGACGACAGGGCCTTTGGCTGCTGTGCCGTCAGTTTGTCCTCTTCACCTCCATCCTCCCTTTGCTATCTGATACGCTCACCCGGCTACGATAGTACGTACACCTCGATTGATCCCGCGCCGGCATCTTCCCACCTCCTGTCTGGACCATCAAAACCCGAAGATGTAACAGAAGCATCCGTACTATCGCTCAAAGAAAACCTACTCGACCGTGAACTACCCCTCTTTGAGAGATATCGTGCGATGTTTGCTTTGCGCAATATTGGCACGCCAGCGGCGGTGGATGCGCTTGCATGTGGTTTCTCTGACGACAGCGCTCTGTTCAAGTAAGCGAACCACCCCACTTGGTATCTTGCTGTATTAACGGTAGGAGGCATGAGATCGCATTCGTCTTTGGACAGCTATTATCGACTCATTCCGTACCGTCTCTGATCAAGGTCCTCCGAGATACGGACGAGTGCGACATGGTCCGACATGAGGCAGCAGAAGCTCTGGGTGGCATTGCAACACCCGAGGTCCTGCCGCATTTAAAGGAATGGATGACCCGCGAGGATTCGCCGGCTGTCGTTCGTGAGAGCTGCCAAGTTGCCATCGACATGTGGGAGGTAAGGACTTTGCCTCGATGTGTGGCGGTGTTCCAACTCTCCGCCAGTACGAAAACTCTGGGGAATTCCAGTATGCAAACACGCTCGAGACCGTGTGCACTGTTGAACCCGCCGTCGCATGAGACGAGCGAATGGCCTAGAAACTCTAGTTGCGTGCCTAGGGAAATATGTACACAGGGTGTGGCCCCAGATACAAGATTTGATAGTGATAAGCATGTGGCGCAGAACCATCAGAGATCCCCGGGTGAAGAGTATCCAAGGACCAGGAGATGGCAACGCACCGCGCCAACGTCGGGATCAGTCCAGATGCGCATGATACAGGGGCCCCGCTGGTCCGATAGTGTTTGTGGTAGACGTCGAAGGGGGGTTCCCCGCAACAAGCAAGGCGAGGACAAGTTTTTCGGTGCGGTCTGCACACAAGACGTTGGGAAGTGCCCAGGCGCACTGGGCAGTAAAGAGACTCTTCTGCATAGAATAAGCTACAGACCTGTTTTCGACAGCCCGACCAACGTTGCAGTTGCGGTGTCGACCACAACCTGCGACCGCGACGCCAAGTGCAACGTACAAGATGGCCGGCTGCGCCATCCTCGCCGTCGCGTCGACGACGCAGACAGTCCATGCACTCCTACAAAGCATGCCATTTTCCCTTCGCTCCCTGTGCAAACTGACCGACAACCACAGGACTCGTCAAGGATGCCGCCCTCGATGAACACGCCTCCGCAGTGCCGTGGACGATCGTGAACAAATACTACACGGCCGACGTCAAGTTCCTCGTCCACTCGCTCTCTTCTTGGTCCCTGGTCCGACACGAGCTCCTGACCCCTGCTCTCCTGTTCGTCTGGAATAGAGGAGAGGTACCCCTTGCTCGTTCCCGTCCTTTGGCACTCTCTGATCTCCCTTCCATAGCCTTACCGCGACCAAATACGCAAACTTTCTCAGCATGCATCCCAACATGAGTTCGAGGTTGCCCTTGCCATCAGACTTTCCCCCGCTAGCTCTACTTTGCCAGCAGAGATCGAGGATGACCAGGACACAGACGTCTACTTGTCTTCCAAGGGATTCGAATTTGTCGATGTCCCGGGTACGGCTGCTTCTTCACCCGACCGCACCGGTAAATTTGCAGGCATCTGCTCCACACTGCAGCATTTATCTTACCGTCCCTAGGTGTCCCTGGCATACCTCGGATTATCGACGCATTGAGCACCATCATGTGGCCATCAATGATTCGGCAAGGCTTCGTCGGTGCAGTACAAGCAAACCCTGGAGTTCCCTCTGATGATTACCATAATCTCGCGCGAGTTGTTGGAGAAAAGATATCCGGGCACGACGGTCATCGTATGCAACAAGAACTCGAAGAACTCGAGCGCTGGCTTGATGGAGACGATGGAGATGCACGCTCTGCTATCAGCGAGGACGATATCGTCCCCTGGAGCACCGCCGTCACGCCGGGAACCCTATCGCCTTCCTCGAGTGGTTTCCTTGAAAATTCGCGTCCAACTACCCCTAGAACTGGCTTCGACGATGACTTCACTTCCTTTATATCTGCCTCGCCCGCAAATCCCCTTGGTGTCCCTGGCGCATCTTCAGAGCGTATGTCGTCTCCGCCGAGGTTTCCCCCTCTCGCATCCACGACTTTTGGCTCTACCTTTAGCTTCGACTCCCCTTCATCTGGTCGCTCAACTCCCGCTCAGGACGGCCGTGCAAGCTTCGACACGACCCACATCATGCCCGGTGGGCTCTACAAGTCTCTTGGATCTATGTCGGACTTTGGTGACATAGACAAGGAGTCCGTCAATTTAGGGCCGTTATCCAACGGTAGCGTTGGGGAAGACGAAGAAATGCCGTCACCAGTAGAGATCGCAGAGACCTCACACAAGATTTTTGGTTCCATTCCCCTCTCCCTCTCGCCCGTGCGGGAAACAGGTGATAGGAGCTTCCTTCCGCTTAGTAACACTCCATCACAAGGTCGGCCCGGTGGTGAACTTGATGTCGAGATGACCGACGCCGATCTTGAGCGCTTTGATTTGCAAGGCGTGTTTGGCGCACTCCAAGGGCTGAAGGAGGACATTGCTGGCATGCCCGACAAGGAGAGGCGGAAGGCCGCAGCAAGAGTAGCTCTTGGGCTTGTATATGGTTTCAACCCACACTCCGAGGCGAGCAAAGAGGTTGTCTGATGTGTTCGTGTCGACGGAGATTTCTTCCTTTCTCTTTCTTGTGAAATACTGCATGAAACACAATTTTGGCCTCCACACCGTCTCTCGACATCGTTGGTCGTGCAATTCTGAGACGTGCCTCGTATGGGTAGCGAAATGAGGTAAATAAACCTACAAAGAAAATCATTCTACATCGTCCACATTTTCCGCATTACCGGTCTCGTCTCTGACGCCTCCTTCTGCAAAGCTCATGATTCCTGCTAAATCCAACTTTGAAACCACGTCCTCGGCTTCCGCCACGTCCATATCCGCAAGCACCTTGTTCACTGCCTCCAACGTCCCCAGCCTCAGTGCATCTTGGAGGGCATTGTTGAACCCTTCAAAGACTGTCCATCGCATCATTAACGCTCTCCTCACTTCCTCGATATTTAGGCCCTCTGTCCCTGGACCCTCAAGGACGAGATCGTCGGGTGGCGGGCCGTCCGGTACGTTAAAGCTGATAGTGGAGTCGGGATTCTCTGGGACCAGCTGAATCTGCTCTTTTTGTGAAGAACTGGACAAAGCTTCGGCGGTAGTTGCTGCCACCCGAGTAACAAGATGCTGATAGGTATCTTCTACATCTTTAACGAAAATGGGGATAGCACGTTTGTCGCCGGTAATCATTCTATAAATCGTGACGATGACAGCGATCAGATCTGGCGCAGTCACGCTAAACAGGCAAGGACCCACTTCTGGAAGAACACCCTCACACCATCGCGACCTAGTTTATCACAATACTGCAGGAGTAAGCTCTGATGTACACATTGTTTTGCATATTCGCGGTGTCCGTCTGTTTCCGCCTGGAATGCGGCAACCAAGAGAGCATCAGATGCACCGGAGACGATGACATCGCGATTGCTTTGTATGAATGCAAAGGATTGGGCATAGTCCCAGAGCGGCAAGTGAGAAAAGCGACTAAGGGACGGTGTGAGCTCTGGCAGATCTTGCTGTGGCTCGTCGTCGTCGGAAGTGTCTATAGCAGAGGGTGGGACAGCATGAGACGAGGAGGCAGCGGGGTTCAGTACTTCGTAGGTCGTTGTCTTTGTTGTCGTCTTCTTGGTCGTCGACGTCGTATCCGTAATCGCGTGCTTGATCGGGGGTGGAACAGGCTTTGGAGGGATGTACTGGACAGGTTGTGCGGGTCAACATCGCACACAAGATGAAGGAGGGTTGTGATTTGAGATACCTTGCTTTCCCAGCCCTCGTGGATGTCGTCGCTGGTGATGTGCTTCTTTTGTTCCTTGAGTTCGGCTTGGAGGTCAGCTTCGAGCTTGCGAGTGTGCTCCGCGAGCTGGGATACGTGCATCTCCATGCCATCGAGGACGGCCTTCTCCTGTTCATCATGGGGAAGAGCTTTGGCACTATCGTAGATCTGGAGGAGGAGAGAAAGTATCATGGCGTCGTATGTGGGCTGGTCCTTTGCGTTGGTAGGCGGTGCTGCTGGAGACGGGTTGGACTGGAGACGATTGACCAGACGTTGGAAGAAAGGGAGACCGGACTGAGACTGTCCGTTCTCTGCGTCCTCTGCGAGATCGCCCACGGCGCCGGGGGGTGCGCCGGCGATGCGCTCCCTAATCCTGATGAGACGGGGATGAAGGACACTGTTGCACGCGATCTCAGCGTTCAGCGCCTCGATCTTGTGCTTGCGAGCCTCGCGTTTCTCGTGGATGTCGCGCTGTTTCCATCGGATAAGAGAGCGTTTGTCGACGTTGGGGTGACCCTCGATGTCGGAGTCGTCTGAGAGCTCGAGCTGGTCCCACTTGGAGTAGTTGAGAGGCATCGTGGGCGTCGCCTACGGAGCGTCTGACGCCGGTCGCTGTCTGCGGGTGCCGCCAATGTCGCCGAGCACGAGCTGCTCGCTAACCGGACGGGGTCCGTGCGAGTGGCTGAGCCATTCGGGGGTCGCTCGTCTTTGCCCTCAACATTCACCACCCCGACTCGTTCCAATGGACACTCACGTCGAGCAGCCGCTACCCACTGCTTCGACGTTGGACACGGACGACTCCTTGCGTGTAGCTGCTCTCTTGTCTAGAAAGCGCAGAAGGGTCGCTGCTGACGCACCCGCTCTGCCTCCTCGCCTGGTTCCAGGGCCCGTCCTACAACTCGACTATGGTCGTGACGGTCCGGCGTCCCTCCAGTCCGACCGGAGTTTGTCTCCAGCTTTAGACCCAATGACTTCAGAGCCACCAGACTACATAGAAGACATCGAGGATGGGCAAATTCGCGAAGAGGGCGAAATCAGCGATACCGAAGTATCACCCCCGCCACGACGGTCACCCACTCCGCCCCCGAGGCTAAGACAACGCCTGTTCGCCTCTCATTCCCTGGAATCTGCAAGACTCGAAACTTCCTTACCCCCTCGTCCACTATCTCATACTGAGGGTCCAGCAGCGTCACCACCGGAACCATTTGACACACGCACACTGCAAGCAGCCAATCTCGAACCTTTTGTACTGGAGACGTCTACCTATCGACTGGATGCCAATCATGTCAGGCCGGGGCTTTCCAGTTCGTCGTCGATCCCAAATTAGTCCCCTCTCTGCTTACCCCATTACTAGTGACCCAAGACCAATACAATGCCGCCAAGGACACTGTTCTTGACCTCCTTGGATGGGCCGTCCGTCCCGAACATCTCTTGGAATGTGGCTTGAGTCGGCATGTTATCTTTTACGTCTTTTCGGAACTCAACCTGCGGCTTCCGAACAATTTGGATACGACCGGACTCATTCCGTACCCGACGCCTGAGATGCTTGCACTTATGCCAATTTCTCCATCTTTGTCTACGCGCTCGCTGGGTTCTTCGCCTTCTACAATGCCTCCTCCATTCGCTATTCCGACCCGCGTCTCTCTTGCCGAGCGCATGAGTATAGAACGTGTCGACACTCGGATGTCCTCGCCGGACCCTTCCCCATATATCAAAGCGGAACCAAGTTCGCCGTCGTCCGCTGACCTCTCTAATTCTCATCCGTTGCTCGTGATAGAGCAGCAGCGGCGCCAGGAGCTGCTCGCTCGTAAAGCTGTTATCGCCTCTCGAAAGGTCCGACAAAGTGAACTCCCGGGCCCCATTGATTTAATCAACGACCAAGAAATTGATATGAGTGCAGTTCCCACTCAGTCTGTGGATGATTTTTTACGGACGATTGAGCCTCCCGCGCTTCTTCAAGATGGCGATTATGATAATCACGACCAAGGTTCTTCTGCTGGCACAAATCCCTTCGCGAGTTTGCGGTTCATGGATGTTGATGACCTGATTCCTGGTCTGAGTGGCGCATCTGGAGATACTTCCACTTCTTCGGCGGGAACATCTTCAAGTCAGCGCAAGTCCTCCCCAGCCATGGCCTTTCATACCGAACTCCATTCATCTTCGGGGTTGCTTATCGCATTAGCGGATAGTACGGGTTTTTCCAGCAATGGCCCAGAACGAGGATCAGCAACGTCTGTGGACACAACTAGCTCAGGCTCAGTCACACCTAGTCTTCAAGGCAGCCTGAGTTGTGCACAGTTGGACGGCGACAGCGTCCACCCGCAACGTCGAGGCGTGAAGCGTCCTGTGGCAGCTGATTTTGTGGACTTTGACGGTGGCCTAGGATCTTCCCGCGGTCACGGAAATGCATCTCTTAACGGTTATTCTAATGGAGGACCGTATCCCAACCCTCTATCCAGACGCAAAGCAGGCAGTTTTGCTGGAATCAGCGGTATGCGCCGTTGTGTAATCGAATTGAGCGACAGTGAAGACGATGATGACAGCCAAGTGATGGGGGATCAAGTAGGAAACGGCGACACTCGGGAGTATTCACCGGCAGTTTCTTCCACCCGTGTTCCACCGCGGCTCGCCGCAACTCCGACGGTACCATCGCCACTGGGGTCGTCTGCAATCGCGAATGGTAATACTGGGCAGCCGTTACCTGCAGCATCTGCCACGAGCGCACTCGCTGAAAAAGAGGAAGAGATTAAGCGAATGCGACAACTTATTGCTCGAAGGGAGGAGCTAAGATTGAAGAAGCTTGCGGCTGTGGGTCCTCCTAAAGTCTTCATCCAAGGGGTACTGAGTGTACACTTGCAGATGTCTGGCAAATCAACATTGTCGATATCGCCTATCGGCGAAGCACAAACGTCAGAGGGAGCGGTGATGGCTGGGCGAGAGGAAACGTTCACTAGTTCATCACTGAAGCGCAACAAATCGTCGACGTCACTTCCTTCACGTGATCAGGAGAACGACCGCCCTTCCATTCCAGAATTGACCAGAAGACATGGTTCGTGTCATTTACCGTCTCACTCGCCCTCGCTAGTCCAGATATGTGTGCTCCGCATTTGTTCATCGCGGCGATCTTGCACTGGTTTTGACTATGCGTTAACCCTCTTTGGATTCAGGTATTTTGGTAGCAGTGGCCGATGGGAAGCCAGATCATCTAACCTCCGACAAGTCGGCGACGTTTCGCACTCTTGGCACACCTGGCCCCACCGGTAGCCTGAATGACTTATCCGCACAAGAGACATTCACCATGGGTTCTCTCTCCCGGTTCTCCGTCAGTCCGACAGCCGGCTGATATACTTCTTTTGTTTTCTCCCCCCCTCTTCCCCTCCTGTGGTTATTTTTTTCTTATTATCTACGATGACTATACTTTCTTTTTGTTCTCACGCACTTTCCATTTTTCTCCTGGTTGTGGGGTTCTCGCCGGTCTGGTTTCATTTCCATTGCCACCTGTGGGGATTTGACTGGGGGGTTGCAGGACGCGGACTATCCGTGGAGGACGGAGACTCTGAAAATGACGAAGGTACGCTCGCATCCCTACTCTTGCCTTGCTCCCCTCGTCTTGGTGCTCATCAGTTGCTTCTGGTCACAAATTTGTTCCGTCGTACTGTTTCCTTAGACTTGGTGGTTACTGGGGAGACACATCCTGCACAAGTGGCAAGAACCTATTCCTTTTTTTATCCTGATGTTCATCCCCCTCCCTAACTTCTGTGCCTTTTGTTTTTCTCCGTTCCCTGCGCGCGAATGTCGTATTACACGGACAGGTTTCTACGTCGGAGGACGACCGTCGATACTCCTTCGCCGCCGGTGATTCTGGAGCATCATCGTCGGCACAGGTGCGTCCACCAGTCTGACTTGTTATGGAGGCCATGTGGCCTGATGTGTTGATGTGTGCTAATGTAAATGGGTGGTTGCCGTTGGTGATAGGTTATCCGGCCTCAATTACCGCAATCACAAAATGAAGCACCTCTGCAATTATCAAGATGCGGCTTTCCATTGTACGATTCCCCTCTTTCTCGATATCCGCTCCTTCGACCTCGATTCGGACCGGACACAAGTACTGGAAATGCCACTTTAGTCGCGCCGCCGCCTGAAATAACTACTGCATCGCAAGCCAGTGCCCATAGTTCCTCCCGTCCTAGCGTACAATTTCCTTCCCCTGTTTCCTGTGCTGCGGGTGCTGTGTCCTCTCACTCTTCCTCCCCTATTCTTCTTCCAGACCTCAAGGCGTTGAAGCAAGCGGTGCTGCATCGTTCACTCGCCCACCTGATTGGGCGCAGTCCGGATCTTCGGGTGTGCCCCTATGAGGTGCCCGGTGGCGGTGTGTGTCGTGACAAGGACTGCGGAGAGCTGCACCTGAACCAGATAAGCAAGGATCCGAGTGGTACGCCATGAAGTTGTTCTCCGCGCGAACCGACTGAGCGTGTCGATGGTGTCTTGCTGTCCGACCTGTCGTTGTGGGCTTTGCAGATGCAGAGGTTGCGGCATACGTCCACGAGGTCCTTCCGCAGCCGTGGAACGGACGGTGTGATGCGCGGGCGATCGAGATTGCGCTCGAGGGTGTCCGACTGCGTGGAGGCGCAACAGATGTTGACCGCCGTGTCCGGGAAGCACTCGGTGGACTCGGTATACCGATGAGTTGACTCTGCGCTGACATGCGTGGTCCCTGCCTGATCGACGCGCAAGGAAGCATGTGCCCCGGACATTTTTCTTTCTCCAAGAAAGAAACAGCTCGAGTGTCAAGATGACGGGGGCAACGGAAAGAGCGCTGAGCGCCACGGGAGCGCTCGCTCCTGACGATGGCGGACGCTGTGTGTGTGCTTGCTGTCGTGCATTCTCTAAAAAATTTATATATTTTGGTTGACATGGCTGTGATCCGAAAAAGGGTAGCGATAAGGTAATCGCCCGCGGAAAAGGGAACGGACGGTTCCCGAAAGGACAGATGTGGGAGTGGTGGCTGCGGAAGCAGATGCCGGGGATTACCGGGATGTGCCTGGGGATGGATATATACTCCGACGAAGCCAAATAAGCAAATACATTGGGGTGTCTTTTTTTGATCGTCCAGACTGAGCCAACACACGCCCCCCGTTGACACTCCCTCCCTTTTCCACCTCCTTCCAACTTCAGCGATTCCTTTTAAGGACGCCCTCCGCACCCTCGCTGACATCGTCACCTGCCCGCCCATCGTCGTCCACATCCCCAACACAGCCCGCCCCCGCCACCACCCATCGCCGTCGCTCGGGCGCCATCCTCCCCGCATACTACATGGCCTATCGCCATCTCTCATCTGCATCCAACAGCGCCCCATCTTATCCGTATTCCAAGACCGCGGCCCACCACGGTCAGCAGCCTTCCCTTTCCGGCCAAAACATCCAGGACGACCCTGCTTCATCCTCACCAACGATGCGTAAGCGCCAGCGCACGGGCCTTGATCTCTCGAGTCCTGCCGTAGCCGATCCCCAGCAGCCCCCACCCCAGCCTGGTCCCCCGCCACACCAACAGCCGCCCCAGCATCTCCCCCAGCCAGGTGCCGTCCCAGAGGACGGCTTTATCAACGATCAGGATGCAGTCGAGAGCGCTGGCGATGACGACGATGAGGAGGAGAAACCAAAGGACAAGAAGGCCGGAAGACGCAAGATTAAGATCGAGTTTATTCAGGATAAATCAAGACGTCACATAACATTCTCCAAAAGGAAAGCTGGTATGTGATCGTCTTCCTTTGCCTCTCGCGTTTTTCCTGAAAATGCGGCTTCACTTTCGCAGGCATAATGAAAAAGGTATTTTCTTCCATCGTGCCTTTGTCTATCGCTTATCTAACCCTCTTCCCCAGGCCTATGAGCTTTCTACCCTCACAGGCACCCAGGTTCTTCTCCTCGTCGTCTCCGAAACAGGTCTCGTGTACACGTTTACGACCGCGAAGCTGCAGCCCCTCGTCACTCAACCCGAAGGTAAAAATCTCATTCAAGCCTGCCTCAACTCCAATACCCAGGGTGGTCCTCATGGCACAGCCCTCCCACCCAACGTGGGTGCCCCGATGAACCGCTCTACGCAGTCCATGCCTATCACTCCCGGTGGCACCAGCAACCTCCCCGGCGGTCTCTCCATCCCAGGTGGTACCGTCAACGCGCCCGTCCCCGCCAAGGAAGATGGCGACGAAGAAGGCGACGACGAAGTCACTCATGGTGGCCGTACCGCATCCGCTGGCGACAAGCGTCGTCGTCGCCCTTCGACGACGGCAACTTCGGGATCGGGTCGTGGTGGACCCGGTTCCCCCCAAACCCCCAACAGCACCATTCCTCCCCCTCTTTCCATTCCCGGTGCCTCTCAGCATCAACCCGCGACCCAGGCACCGCCACCTCCGCAAATCTCTCTTGGTTCGCCCACGAGCCCACAGCAACAGCACTCGCAGGTGCCCTCGTCCCCACAGTATGGACCATCCCCGACGGGGGGCTATGCTCCCCACGGCCAGCACCATGGGCACCATGGTGGGAGCCCCACGGACGCGGGCATGTATGGTGGACACATGATGACTGCTCCACCGTACTCGTATCCGGGGCCTGGTGGGCCAACAGGGCAGGGTGGTCAGCCCCTAGGAGGGCTCGCCGCGGCCGCCGCACAGCACAATCACTGGGCGCCGCCACCACAGGCTGGGCACTACGGGAGGCGGTAATGCATGAGCACCGATGGCGCGTTGTGTTTCGAGTTTTCTGCGCCCGCTTGGTCGGCGTGTTGGTGTTGATGTATTCCTTGCTCTTGTCGAAATGGGCCCGTAGGCAATCTATGCGCTATCCTTGCCGTCTTCTCTTGTCGATTTCATTATCCCCTTGGCTTGTCTTTTCGCCTTTGGTACTTATGTCCACGCTTTGTGTCTGTTGAAAGTGTACGCTAATCGATCAATGACCGCACGACGACCGGACCTGTGTTGATTGCCATGTAACCTTGTACTAGCCTGGAGAGTTTATTAGGCTAGTGATGGGTTTCGAGGCTATGACATTACATGTTATATTCGTCGGTAGACTAGCGACATGGGCGCGGTTATGCCCAAGAGCGCGTGCACACACTCTCGAGCCGAGGGCAGACAGGCATTCGCGGAGTGGACGATTTGAGCAAGGCGGATCTGCCTGGGGATACATGCCTGCACCGACGGTGGGGCCAAATACGGTGAGCGAGCGTCGATCGAGCCGGACACGAATCGAATGTTGAGTGTCGGATGATGTCGCAGAGGTCTGGACCCGCATGCTCGCTTCGGCAGATCGTGCGAGCCTCTGAGATCGTAATCGGTGCCGTAGACGAGGAAGATTCGGTGGAAACAAGGTGAGACATCCTGTCCTCGTCGGGCCGCATCGGCCGCGACAAAACTTTTTTTTTTTTTTTTTTTTTTTTTTTTTCGTCTCGACACGGACGGCGAGGCGATGCCGTCACGCTTCCATTCCAAGCATCCCATCGCAGACGCTACACGCACGCCAGGAACGCCTCCATCGCCGACAGCGGCCCGAACCCGACCGCGCCCTCGACACGCCGCAGAATCGGAATCCACACCCGCCGCGCGGGGCTCATCCCGCGCGGAATCATCGCCCCGCCACCGAGACCCCGCACGTGCCACGAATCCACTGCGACGACGTGAGCGACCCTCCCCTCGCAGAACTCGCCACCCACCGAGCGGCTGCGCCATCACAAACACGCACGCGTACACCCACAGCATCCCATACCTTCCCCCCACCCTCTTCCCCGTAGCACGACGCCACAGCCTCTCCAGCAGCAGCAGCAGCACCTGCAGCGTGAAATACGCCACCACAGACCAGCTGAACCCCTGCCCGAGCAGATACGCAGCACACTCGTGGAACATGCCCGACGCAAAGAACGTGCCAGCCAGCATCCCGACATCGCCCCCTAGCCATCGACCGGCGTACCCCCCATAGACGAAAAACGTCTGGCGAAGCAGCTGGTGCCACCGCTTCGCCCAAAAGACGTGCAGCGAGTCCGAGATCCACGGATTGTCCATGAGCGGCGGCCACATCTCTGGCGGACTGGACAGCGCGACGAGCGCAAACAGCGTGATAAGCCCATGCACCATCTCAAAGCCGGCGATCAGACACGCGCCCGTGGCGAGATGAAGCGCGGTGGACAGCATGTAGCGCTGCGGAGCGGCCAGCTTGGGCCTGAATATCGTCCCCCCGTGAGGCGAGCCCACCCCTGGCACCAGTTTGATGAGGGATTCCAGCCCGTCGAACACGAAAAACTGTCGCAGCGTGGACATCGCAGCAGCCCGTAAAAAGGCAGCGCGTTCCAGCGGCCGTGTGTCCTTGGGGACGTACACCCCTGCACCAAACTGCCACCCCAGTCCCCGCCCGGTGAGCGCGAGTTCGAGCGCGTCGTACAGCCAGCGTGGTAGCGGCACCGACCGGGGCGCGTCGTCAGAGGACGCCCCGGCGCCGTTCGGGACGCGAGGCGACGTGGCCAGCACGCCCGGCTGCGCTTCCCCGGTCTTGAGCATCCCATCTCTTCGCCACGCAAAGTCGATGGCCTTGGCGCAGATCACCTCGGCAAAGAGTCCTGCAGGAGCAACCACGCTCGTGACGTGGCATCGCACACAAGACCAGATCCGCACCTTGTCCCCAGTTGTAGATGTTCAGCTCCGGTGCCGTGTACATGAACCCAAAGTATGTTCCGAACGCGAGGTAGATCACGACCGGCAGGAGCAGCAGCCGTAGGTGAAAAGTGCCCGGCCGTCTGGAGAGGTAGGCCATCCAGAAGAAGGGAACCAGCGGAAGAAGGAGGCGAGGGACATGGTGCAGACGGATGGGTATGCGGTGTTCAGGGACAGGTATCACCGTCCGGTATGCGCTGTGGGCGCTGTCGCATTCGGGTCAGATTCCTCGTCATCCATGACTGGCACTCGCTCACACACGATACGCCAACGGCCACATGATCAGAAGGACGACGACGAGAGCGGGTTGTCCCGAAACGTCACGCTGTGTCGCCTCGCCCTGTCCGCTATCTTATCGCGACCGCACCTTCGTGCTCGTCATCGTCGCCATGTTTTCGACTCGCAGCGCCCCCTTCAAGCTCACACTCTTTGGCCGGTCTCTCCTCCTCGTCTCTCTCGAGTTTGCTGCAAATATCGTCTGTTGGGTCGTCGCCGCCTCGCGCTCGCACGCACTCCTAGGACTTGCCATCCTTGCCTGGGTATGCACCCCAATTCCGCGCGTCGGGCGTGTCTGCTCACCGTCTTGCAGACAATTGGCCTGAGGCACGGTAGGAACGAGCCCTTGCTTGCTTTCGCAGCCAACCTCCCGCAGCGCTCGACGCAGACCACATCAGGTTACTCGACCAACCGTCTTGGGCCTCCGTATGCCACGTCCCGTCTCGATCCGCCCTCGCTCGTTCACGCCCCCACGTAGCAAAACTGATTCGCCGACCCAGCGCGATCGATAACGCAACACGGACGCTCATCAATCACGGACAACTTGCGATAACGTGTGGTCTCTTCTTTTCTCTCGGGCACAGTACGATAGTGATCGTGGTCGTACGTCTTGGCAACCCTCTGCCTTATTCCAGACCACCCTTGACACCGCGATCAGAACGTCGCCCTCGTCATCAGCACGAGCATCTACGACAGACTGAGTGGCGTTGGCAACATCGGGTCGATTATCGGTGCGGGCCTCCACGCTGCCTGCCGCACTCGTCACGTGTCCGTCTACAGGGACGGCCATCAGTGCATCGTTCTTGTTCATCGTCGGTCTCGCCAATGCCATCATTCTCTGCAAAATCTTGCGTCAGCGTCGTCGGGTATGCTCCTCGCATGACCTTGATCCGCGCGCTCATTGCCCGACGGACAGGCTAGGCGCAGACGAGCACTGGGGCACGAAGCGGCTGGGCCAGAACGCGCCCAAAATGACAAGATGTTGGTGATGCGATGGCTTGGCCCCTTGGTCAACTTTGTGAATCGTCCGTGGAAGGTACGTGAGCACAACATGGCACTGTCATGCAATCTAGTAGATCATGCATAGATGTACCCGGTAGGGGTCTTGTTTGGCTTGGGTGAATCTCGTGTCGTCCCGCCGCCAATGGATGTGGGATCCTGATTTCGCCGACACAGGGTTCGACACCGCATCTTCGATCGCCCTGCTCGCCATCTCTGCATTGGCCAAAGACCGAGGGGACGACAAGCACATACCCCCTCCGGACGTCATCCTCTTGCCCGTGAGACCGTGCCGCTCCCTAGTCGTGCCCTGGCGTGATTCATCTTCGCAAACAGCTGTTGTTCACGACTGGGATGACCTTGGTGGATTCACTCGATTCCATCCTGATGCTCTACTCGTACACCGGATTCGCTGACCATTCATGGAGGATTCTGGAGCCGCGCGGTTCACCTTTGGCGTCGGAAAATGATGCGACCGTGATCGCCCCCTCTGTTGATCGGTCTGGCGATGCGACCAGGACGGGCAGCAAGACGGCGGAAAACGCGGGACACGACGCCAACAGTAACGCGGTGACACCAGAGCACGAAGACCGCGTGGCACTGGTCAAGCGGCGCACGATGTCGAATCTCAGCATCGTTTTGACGATCATGAGCATCTTGCTCGCGTTCAGGTCGGTGAACGAAGGCTGTGGTCCGATGGAGCGACTGAGGACGCCATCGCAGCATCTCGCTTATAGAGATCATGGGACTGATCGGGGCAAATTGTGAGCGCTGCGAAGCGGCGGCATCCGCGCCTGGAGGCGGCCTGGCGGGAGCGTGGTGGCGGGGCTGGGCGCAGGTAAGTCGGGCGCGACGGTGGTTGGGACGGTGCTGAACAGAGGCAAAGGCGAACGAGAACTCGGGGTACATTGGTGCAGGGATCGTCGGCGCGTTCGTCGTCCTCGTCTGTGGCTGGTACTTGCAAGACGTGTTGAGGCGCATGTTTTGGAGTGTTGTATAAATCTGACATATGTTGCACCCGGTCTCGCTCCCTGCCAACACGCCTGACGACTCTCACGACGCCCGCCTTCCTGTACTATTCCCTGTACTTTCTTTCGTGCACTGGCAGCACTGCCCGACCGCCTTCTCCTGTTGCGCCTGGCCGTGCAGACGGTAGAGCGTTGTCGCACCAGGTCGTTCGGTACGCCTTCTTTTCGCCAGTCGCCCCGGCAGTCATGTCACGGTTGACAGACCCGACAGCACTCCGGTTGGTTGATTCCCTTCTGGACCACCTTGATAATGGTCCCAGTCCGTCTTCGCGTCAACACCGATGTACACCGAGAAACCGTTGTAGCGTCGCAAAAATCGGCAGGTCCTTCCAACACGACGTCCTCATCTCTCCCTTCTCAGTCTCGCTCGAACGGCGCGCGCGCGCGCAGTGGATCCACAGCATCCACGAGTTCCTCCATCTCGCTCGTATCGCCCTGCCCCTCTTCTGCGTCTGCATCCTCCTCCTCTCTTCACTTGCCCGAGTCCAGCATCGTGTCCTCGCAGCTGTCTGCCCCCCAACCCAACTCCGGCCCTCCCAGCCCTTCTGCAGACGAAACCGTTCGGGTGCACACCTCTCCACCCGAGTATGTGTTGGCTCTCCATGATTTTGTCCCTCAACAACAATACGCCACCTGTCTCTCCTTTCGTGCTGGTCAGGTTATCCGCGTGTTTAATCGTGATCCTACCGGGTGGTGGGATGGCGAGTTGCATGGTCAGAGAGGATGGTTTCCGAGCAACTATGTCAGTGCCGATGAACGCGTGATCTCTCTGACCGAGGACCAGCTTCGCCCGTCGGTGAGTGTCGCTCGGTTTTCATAGCCGCTCTTGGCTCATTCGTTCCGTCATCTTCACGTCATCTTCCAGCCGCGTCAACCGTCTCGTCATGCACACACCATGTCGGCTGTATCAGCTGCATCATGGGCGACTACCCCTTCGCGCGGTTCATCTCGCAAAGACCATCGTCCCTTGGTCACGGAAGCGCTCGGGCCCGACATTGCCTCGTATTGCCCGCCTTTGATGGTCAATTTGTTGCAGAGTCTATCTCTCCTCCAGAGCGCGGTCAGATCTAATCGCATCACGCACTTTCAGCCCTCGACAGCATGCATCATCTCCTGCGTCCGGTTTATCCTCTCCTCCGTAGAGTGCCTGCCCCGGGAGGCCCCCTTGCTAAAGCGTTTCCCCCCTCTGGCCTTTGAACGAAAACACATATTGTCCGTGCTGGCTGCACTGGTCTCGCAGTCAAGGCGAGCCTCGGATGAGACGTGCGACGAAGATGCTCGAGATACAGAGATCGAAGGGATGCTCAAGCTTGGTGGTCAAGTCTTCTCTCAAGTTCGGCGTTTCTTGGCAGTAGCGGTACAATGCGGCATCGAACTCCCCGAGAGGGGGCAGTCCTCCCCTGTCGACAGCATCACGTCGACACACTTGCAACTCGAACGCACCTCTCCAGACCTCATGGCAAGGTTATCCATAGCGCCCACAGGAACGGTCCAGCTATCGGGTGACATGTCCGATCTGAAAAGTCTCGGGCTGCAAGACCACGAAACGACAGGCCCCACCAGGACGGCCTTTCGTGCCAAGAGTCTCGGTGACCTCCGATCTCAGCGCAAAACGTCATCGCACCGAGATTCGAATTCTTCCGTTGCTCCGTTGCTCCCTCACCGAACGATCGTCACGCGCGCGAAGAAGGAACAGTACATCGAAGGCAGTAGTCGCCATAAA
>JBBPLS010000233.1:0-34748 GCA_038089895.1 Boletellus ananas | reverse complement strand
GTAAGGGCAGCAGTAACGTCGACAGCTGGATCTAAAGTGAGTAGTGGCCCCACAGGTGAAGCAAAGCGACCGCCCCCTTCGAGATGCCCTAGACTTAGAGGGGGAGGATTGACTGGAGGAGCTGTTCTGCTCATCCTCATCATGTAATCCACCAGTGACTACGCTTGGCCCTGCAGTGCTTCGTTCATGGCTAATAGGGCCATGGCAAACCAACCCTGGAGAGCGACGAGCTCGTCGGGTGTAAACTCGGACACGGGTGGGTCATGGAGGTGGGATAGGAAGTGGGGGGTAGGACGAGTTGGGGGTGCTTGGGTCGGGTCTGGGAGTGTCTGGACGAACTGGGACAAAGTTATGGGTTGGGGTAGGTACCCACGGGGTGGTTGGTTGTGTCATATGTCCAGGGGAAAGTTCTCCATTCCCAGTGGTTCCACCCACGTGAACCCATTGGTCGGAGGAGGTTGGCGAGTCTGGGAAGAGATAGAACCGTCGTTCATCCTCTGTGAGGAGGGTGAGGTGAAGTCGAAGGTGTGGGAGTACCAATTCCTGGGGGAGGTCGCGAATCGCCCGTGGGAGTCCTGCAAGTAGCGCGAGGTCCCTGATAGTTTCCTGTGCTGAGGCAATGGAGGAGCAGGCGACTTCGGCATTGACTTCCACGCGAGTATCGTTTTCGTAGGAGAGACGTGGGAGGAGGGCGACGAGAGATCATTGGGTGATAAAGTAGAACCCAGAAAGTCTGATGACGATTGGCAAGTAAAAGGATTCCTGAAAGAAAGGGACATCTTCTAATGCAAAAACAATAGCAGGGTCTTGGAGTAAGTCAAACAGAAAATTAACCAATTGAGGACGATTGAGACGATTAAGATGAAGTGGCAGATTATCTCCCACAGCCAGAGGACGGGATAAGGGTTGCATAGGAATAACAGCGTCACGTAGATGTCTACTGATCGGCTGGTAGTGCGGCAAATCAGAAAGAATCAAATCTAAATAGCGCCAAAAGGGGTGAATGATGAAAAAATGAATGTGGACAGTCACCACGCGTTTTCCAGAGCGGATCCCCACCCTCCGTTGTTTTCATTGGCCGAGTCCGGGAATTCGACCGAGAGACACCACGCTTGCGCACAGTCAATGATAAGGGTTGGCACGGGGGGTTGGTCTTGGACCGGCTGTTCCCAGTTCTGGGAACGGTGTTGGTAAAGGATGGCAGCGGGGGTGAGGGCGTATCAGGTGTTTACTCTTCGGGAAACGAGGCAGCGATGGGCGTCCCACAAACAAAGGAGCACTACGAAAAAGGGGAGGAAAAAGAAAATGAACGAAACAAGGAGGAACGAAAGAACCCAAGGGGAAAGCTGGAACATGTCAGTATATAAGGGATATCGGAGGGTGTACTACGTTCTCTTTCTTCGTCAGCCGGTTAGAGGAAATTCCTCTGGTCAAGCAGCCTTATATGCCTGAAGGAGTTCGTGGGAATCTGCCAAATTACGCTCTGGTTCCCAGGTGTTTTCAGCGGATGAGTAACCCTTCCATCGGATCAAGTATTGCCTCCGTGCTGTGGTCCCTCGATGAGCAAGAATTTGATCTACCTCGTATTGGTCTTCTCTGTCGATGTGTTCAGGCAGGGGATTGATGAAATTGGGTCCGTGCTCGGCTGTTTCCCTGTATGGATGCAGCAAATTGGCGTGAAATACCGGATGTATTCGCCAAGTTAGAGAAAGTTTCAGTTTGAAGGTGACCAGAGATAAGACTTGCACAATTTTGAAGGGGCCTTCTCTTCGAGGGGATAGTTTCCAAGAGGCATAGTGTAGTTTGAGGTTGTGATTGTCCAACCACACCTTATTGCCCACTTTCCATGGTTTGTAAGAGGATTGGACTCTTTCTGCCATAGCCTGTCGTGCCACTTGATGGGCCTGCTGCACTTCTTCTCGGGCGGTGTTAAGAATAGTAAGGCGCTGCTCGAGGGCCAGTAGAAATGTTTGTCCAATGGCGGGATATGCTCTGGGTTTGTAACCCATCATTAGTGAGAAAGGGGTTTGTTTGGTCACGGAGTGAACTGCGGAATTGTGAGCGAATTCTGTCATGGGGAGAAGGTCAGACCAGTTGTGAGGCTGTCCCTGACAGAAGATCCGAAGGTAGGTTTCCAGTTCCTGATTAACTCGCTCAGTTTCGCCATCGGTTTGTGGGTGGTATGCAGTGGAGAGGGCGAGATCATATTGCAGAAGGCAAGAGAGTTCTGTAGCGAAAGCTGAAGTGAATTGGAGTCCCCTATCAGAGATACACTTGTCATGTAGGCCGAAGCGTGGGAAAACATGCTTAAAGAAGAGGGCGGCTACGCCGGTGGCATCAATGGACGAGAGACAGGGGAGGAAAATTACCCCCTTAGTAAGCCCATGGTCGACCACGACCAAAACAGAGTTGAAGCCGGCTGAAGGGGGCAGCACAGTGATAAGGTCAACCGACAATTGCTGAAATGGGCATGTCGCCGCAGACGGGACAGGGACCAGTGGTGGGACGGTTGGATGGGTGAGGACCTTGTTAGCCTGGCAGACAGCGCAACCAGCGACAAAACGGCAAACGAAGGTGGACAGGCCCGGCCACCAATAATCCCGTTGGACAAGGTGAAGAAGTCGGAAGAAACCTCCGTGTGCCCCTGCCAGGGATTCATGGATTGCCCTGACCAAAGGGAGGCAGGCCGACTCGGGGACATACAGGTGATGTTGGAAGTATAACAGGCCGTCAGTGAACTGCCAATCCTGCCGGGCTGCGCGTGGTAATAAGGAACGACCCTGATCCAGGGCAGCCAAGGCATCCACCACCAGTGGATCGGACGAGGTAGAAGAGGTGATTTTCTCAGCAAGTGCAGCATCAAGTGTGCGGACAAAATGGTCAGCGGACAACAAGGTGACATCCTGGTTGTCCTCCTGTACGTCTACGTCTGGCAGGCGAGAGAGAGCATTGGCAGGTCCCATAGCAGCACCCGGGGTGTGAAGAAACGTGAGATCGAAGTCCTGAAGGAACAACATCCAGCGCGCCTGACGGCGAGAGAGTTTGTGCGGTTGTTTGAAGTAGGCAAGGTTTTTATGATTGGTCAAGACAGTAACATGGTGATCTGTTCCCGTCAGGTAGTGACACCATTCTTCCAGGGCGCGAATGACCGCGAGTAGTTCCCTATTGTAGATGTCATAGTTCCGTTCCTCTGGGGAGAAGGTTCTGGAAAAGAAGGAACAAGGATGGAGATTCCCATTCACGTCTTTCTGCATGAGGACAGCGCCCAAGGCTACAAGGGATGCATCGGTCATGACCCAGAAGGGGTCAGCCGGGTTCGGGAGACGTAGGACAGGTTTCCGTGTAAAGGCCTCCTGGAGAGCTTCGAAAGCCCTTTGACATTCCTGAGACCAATCCCAAGGGGCAGATTTCTTGGTGAGATTGTGGAGAGGTCAACAGAGGGCGGAGAAGTTAGGGATGAACTTTCGGTAAAAGTTGCAAAAACCGATGAAAGATCGGACTGCTTTTACAGATTTAGGGGGTTCCCAGTCATGAATAGCGGAGAGTTTGGCCGGGTCCAACGTGATCTCGCCAGGTCGTACGATCATGCCAAGATATTCCACTTCTGAAACATTGAAGAAGCACTTGGAAAGTTTGAGGAAAAGATTATGTTCCCTCATACGTTGGAGGACTTGCTGGGTCCATTGGTGATGTTCTTCCTGATCATCCAAGTGAATGATCAGATCGTCCATATAGATAATGAGCCATCCTTCCGCCACCATATCGCGAAAAATGTCATCCATGAGTGCCTGAAAAGTGGGAGGAGAGTTACACATGCCAAAGAACATGACCAGAGGCTCGAAGAGGCCGAAGGGGGTAATAAACACAGCTTTCCAAGTATCTTCCGGCTTGATGCAAACATTGTTGTAACCCCATCAGACATCCATCTTAATGAAGATTGTTGAACCTCGGAGTTTGTCCATCAGTTCAGAGATGAGAGGAAGTGGGTAGGCATTTTTGATGGTGTGTTCATTGAGGTACCGGTAATCCTGGCAAGGTCTAAGTCCTCCATCCTTCTTTTGAACAAAGAAAAACGGAGAGGCTTGAGGGGATTTAGAAGGTTTAATCTTGCCAGATTTCAAGTGTTCATCAACGAACTCCTTGCAGGCTTGCATCTCTTTTGGGTTGAGCGGATAGATTTTTGCTACTTTAGGTACAAAAGAAGGGGTAAGGTCGATAGCGTGATCATAGGGCCGTTGTGGGGGGAGTTCTCCTGGTTTCGGTTCGCCAAACATGTCAGCGTAGGTTTGGTATTCTGTCGGGAGGGGTCATTCCTCCCCCTTAGTTTGTTGGGCTAGCTCAGTGGAAATAGTGAGTTTCCCAATCTTATGTAGTAGTGCTCGTCAATACAATCCCTCACTGTGGAGCTCGAGATCCAGGCCAAGATATCGTAATAGATATCGTTGCGCGAGAGGGTCCCCTACTTTAGCCCGTGGTCGATCAGGGATGGTGATTTTTCCAGTGGTCCAGTCTATTTTTGGGTTAACCTCTCGTAACCAGTTGATTCCCAAGATGACCCCTTCATTTCCACAGTCAATGACCAGGAACTGTCGATCTTCCATTAGATCTCCTAAGGTCATGGTCAACGTTACATAATGGCGGATCATGCCATTCCGATTCTCGGTGCCGTCTACGTTATGGGCCTGGATAGGGATGTTTAAGCGAGTCATTTGCCATTGGTTGGCCAGTGCGAGATGTTTGTTAACAAAACATCCTATGGCGCTGCTGTCTACTAGGGCAGTGGTTGCAACGGTTTGGGTAGCTTCCGGATCGTTCAGGTGAATGGGGAGTTTGATTGCTCTAGAGTGGATACCTGATACAAATACAGGAGCGACCTTGTGAGGAGGAGAAGTCATTGCTACTTTCCCCCTCTTTAAAAACCCTGTCTATCGCTGGTTCGTATCATATGGACTTGTTCCGCAGGTTCTGGGGCACATAGCTTCAAGATACGAAGTAGTTCGTCCCTGGGAAGGTCCGTGTTCTGGATGAATTCCCCCAACGCATCGGTCTGGTTGGTTTCTACCACGTTAACTTGTTGTTTCTGGGGGAAACGACGGGTCCTAGAGTCTCCCTTATGGTTCGTTGACCTGCATCCGACTTTATGACAAACGAAGCATTTGTTGTTCTTCATATGCTCAGCTTGTTCTACTGGGGTGAGTCGGATGACATTGATGTCCATGGCATTAGGGTCCCTTGGTGGTCGTGAGGATCCTCCATAGGTGAGGGGGAGGAATCTTCAAGGGTCACAGATTCTTCATAAGTGAAGTAGGTTCTTGTTGAATCTTTGTGCTGCGCTTAGCCATTTATCCCAGCTAGTTGGTTGAGGATCCAAGGTAGTCATCATATCGGCCAGCTTGGAGTTGACTCCTCTTCGTAGGATGTCGATCAATATATCGTCGTGGGCTGCGATCAGGCCACTTTTTCCTACTTTTAATCTAAAAGTAGTGGCATAGGCATCAAAGTTCCCTCTTTTTAGGTGAGAGGGTAGTCGGTTCTCAGTTGGTTCCGGGAAGTCTGATTGTTTCATTTCGTAGAGGTCGTTGCGAGCTCTCTCCTTCTCTCCAACGGGGATGAAGGTGTTATTGAAATCATCAATGAACAGGGCCAAAGTCGAGATCGGGGCTTTTGGGTACCAGCTTTCTGTGAATACTCCTCCTCTTCCTTTGTTCATCTTGTTCAGGGTGGTAAGGATCCTTGAGACATTGTCGTCATAGATGTGACTGTTCATGGTGAAGTATGCCTCCATAGATACGAGCCATCAAGAGGCATCTGACGGATCTCCAGAGAAATCGGCAGGAAGACCTGCATGTCGTTCAGCCTTATGTTCCTCGCTAGGGTCATTCTGGGGAGTTGTAGGAGGCATTTGAATGTCGGGGTCCAGGACGACGTGAATCTGTGGGGGTTCAATAGGTGGTGCTGGAGTAGGAGGGTCTGTGAACACATCTGAGTATCCGTAGTCTTGCTCTTGGGTTAGTATGGGTGGGGCGAGTTGTCCAGGAGAGGCTTGGATGTGTTCAGGGGTGACAGAGGGTCGTCTTCTCCTTTGTCCGAATAGAGGATTAGGCGGGGGTCGACCAGAGACTCTTCTGGGGGCAGGTGAAGGGGAAGGAGGTTGGTGTTCAATGTGCTGGTACTCGACTTCGTGAGATGGGTGTTCTTTGTCACTGGATTCTGGTGCGTGATAAGCCATTGTCGGATTTATTCTCGCCCTTCTGCTAAGTAGCAGGGGCGGAGGGACGAGTTAGTTCTTTTGTTACGCGAACGCGTTGAATCTAACTGTCAAGCACACACTCAACTAGTGGTGCGAGACTATCGGAGACGAGGGTTCTCACTATCCTTGTGACAGGACTCGTGGACAGCAAGAAACTACGTGTAGATTGCGCAGAACTAACTGGTGAGAGTACAAGTACAGGGCACGTATAAATACCCAGACAGAGCTGAACATGATTCAGGGCTAACGCGAGGTGTCTGGTGTGAAAATGGGAAGACGTGTAACCGCAAACAAATGCGGCACGGAGGAGTAAGTGTCCGATTGATAAGAAGAAGTAACAGTAAGCCAAAAGCGGAAGGTGTAAGTCGCGCTGCGCCTCAAACAGAACGTGAGAAAGTTAGGTGGCCCAGCTGCGATCGGAGACAACGGAGAGATTAACGGAATGACTCATCCGGCTGTGGAGTGGAATAGAAAGCCGGGTATGAGTGATCGTCTAGCCAGGGGCTGTCCGATCCTGGAATGCGGTAGAATTGAGAAGAGAAATTGAGCGCATAATCAAAGGGAAGAAAATGAGACTTGTCAGGCTGGTACTCCTCGTTTGTAACATAAGGTTGGGATGGTGGGAGTTTTCCATTCTTTAGTTCTTCAAAGATATCTTTATAGAAGACATATTCCAATGGGAGGATATGTTCCATGGCTTTGGCTTTTGAGCCAGTTCTGTGGAGAGAGTGAGTTTCCCAATTCATTGCAAGAGGGCAGTGCTGCAAAGGAGTTGGTTGGTAATGACTGGGTCTCTGTTAAGAAAATAAAGGAGATAGCATTAAGTCACTGGATCATCCCCTAACTTTCTGGATTGGGAAAAATCAGGGATTGTCAGGGTCCTGGTTGACCAGTCAATCTGTGGGTTGATCTCTTGTAGCCATGTTATTCCTAAGATTACCCTTTCATATCCACAGTTGATTATGAGAAATTTTCATTCATTGGCTACTCCTTCAATCTTCAAGGTTAATTTGACATAATGACAGATTGTTACAAACCTAGAACAGGGAGCGGATTCATCCTTATTTCTTCCTTTTGACTATGCACTTAATTTCTCTTCCCAGTTTTACTGCGTTCCTGGATTGGATAGCCCCTGGCTAGATGATCACTCATACCTGGCTTTTCTTTCCTCTCCACAGCCGGATGAGTCGTCCTTTGGTTTCCATGTTACCAGTGATCGCAGTCACACCACTTAGTTTTCCCACAGTCTGTTTTTCAGCACAGCATGACTTACACCTTCCTGTTTTGGCTATGGTTACACTTCTGCTGACTATGGACACTTACTCCTCCGTGCCACATCTGTTCGCAGTTATGTGTTTCCCCCATACTCACACTAGATATCTCACATTAACCCTAAATCATGTACAGCTCTGTCTAGGTATTTATATGTGCCTTGTACTTGTACCCTCTCCAGTTAGTTCTACACAATTCACATGTAGTTTCTTCCTGCCCACGAGTCCTTTGAAGAATAGTGTGAATCCCTATAGTCTCACACCACTAGTTGAGTGTGTGCTCAACAGTTAGATTCTGTGTGTGTGCATAACAAAAGAACTAACTTGTCCCTCCACCCCTGCTATTCAGCAGTAGGGCAAGAACCTGTCCAACAACGGCCTATCAAGCACCAGAATCCAGTGACAAAGAAAACCTTGCTCACAGAACTGAGCATTCATACTTAGAAAGATGGCAAACTCCTTCTCCCCCACCAGCCACTCAATGAGTCTCTAGACAACCACCCCCTAACCCTCTGTTTGGACAAAGAAGGAGACAATCTTCAGTCACCCCAGAACATATCCAAGCATCTCCAGGACAACTTGCTCCACTGGTGCTGACCCAAGAAGAGGACTATGGATACTTGGATGTCTTTATGGATCCCACTACTCCTGTACAATCCATTGAACCACCACAGATCAATGTCATCCCTGACCCTGACATCCTCATGCCTCCTACAACACCTCAGAACAATCCCACTGAGGAATAAGGATTCCACAAGGGAGAACAATGGGCCGGTCTTCCCACAGACTTCTCCAGGAAAGCCTCGGATGCCTCTCAATGGCTCGCTCCTATGGAAGCATACTTCACCATGAATGAACACATTTATGATGATGACATCTCTTGAATCCTCACCACCTTGAATAAAATGAACAAAGGGAGAGGAGGAGTGTTTGCAGAGAGTTGGTATCCTAAAGCCCCACTTTCTACCTGGGCTCTCTTTGCCGACAATTTCAATAACACCTTTATTCCTGTTGGAGAAAAGGAAAGAGCCCACAATGACTTATATGAGATGAAGCAATCTGACTTCCTGGAGCCAACCGAGAGTCGATTACCTACGCATCTTAAATGAGGGAACTTTGATGCATACACTACTACTTTCTGACTGAAAGTAGGAAAAAGTGGTCTCATCGCAGCCCATGATAAAATTCTGATTGATGTCTTATGAAGAGGAGTCGATTCTAAACTGGCCAACATGATGGCCACATTAGATCCCCAACCCAAGAATTGGGATAAGTGGCTGAGTGCAGCACAGCAGTTTAACAAGAACCTACTTCAATTGAGGAGAATTTGCGACCCAAAGAGATTCCTCCCCCTCACCTATGGAAATTCCTCATGACCCTCACAAGATCCTAATGCTATGGATATTGACATGATCCGGCTCACCCCAGTAGAACAAGTGGAGCATATGAAGAACAACAAATACTTTGTTTGTCACAGAGTTAGATGTTGATCCACAAATCATAAAGGAGATTCCAAGACTTGTCACCTCCCACAGAAACAGTGAGTAAATGCTGTAGAAACTAGCCAAACTGATGCTCTTGGAGAATTCATCCAGAACACCAATCTTCCCAGAGATGAGCTACTCCACATCCTGAAACTATGTGCACCAGAACCAACAGAACAAGTCTGTGTGGTGCACACCGCCAATGATTTGGGTTTTTAAGGAGGAGGGAAGTAGCAATGTCTTCTCCTCATACTGTCGCTTCTGTATTTGTATCAGGTATCCACTCTAGAACAATCAAACTCCCCATTCACCTGAACAAACCTGGAGCCACCCACATCATTGCAACCACCACCTTAGTGGACAGCAGTGCTACAGGATGTTTTGTTAACAAACATCTCACTCGAGCAAATCAATGGCATATAATCTGTCTGAATACCCCAATCCAAATGCACAATGTGGACAGCACAGACAACTGAAATGGCATGATCTGCCATTATGTCACATTAATGCTAACAATCAGGGATCTTATGGAGGATCGACGATTCCTGGTCATAGACTGCAGAAATAAAGGCGTCATCCTAGGGATCAATTGGCTACGCGAAATGAATCCTGATATAGACTGGGCAACCGAAACAATCACTCTCCCTGATAGACCTAAGGTCAAATATCAGGATCACACCTCCCAACAATACTTACTACACTATCTAGACCTCAATCCAGAAATCCATAACGAAACACTATATCAGAAAGCGCTGCTATACAAAATCGGGAAGCTCACCATCTCCACCGAACTGGCCCAACAAAACAAAGGAGAAGAACAACCTCTCCCTCTAGAATACCAAGCCTATGCAAATGTCTTTGGTGAACCCAAGCCTGGCAAACCCCCTCCACATAGACCCTATGACCATGCCATCAACCTCACCCCTTCCTTTATCCCTAAAGTCACAAAGATCTACCCATTAAACCCAAAGGAAATGGATGCATGCAAAGAGTTCATCGATGAACATTTAAAATCAGGAAAAATCAAACCTTCCAAGTCACTCCAAGCCTTGCCTTTTTTCTTCATTCAAAAGAAAGATGGAGGACTCTGACCATGTCAAGACCACAGATACCTCAATGAACATACTGTTAAAAATGTATATCCACTTCCACTAATCTCTGAATTAATGGACAAACTGAGAGGGTCAACAATCTTCACTAAAATGGATATCCAATGGGGATATAACAACGTCCAAATCAAGCCAATGGACACCTGGAAGGCCACCTTTATCACCCCCTTTGGCCTTTTTGAACCCCTTGTCATGTTCTTTGGAATGTGCAATTCTCTCCCTACCTTCCAAGCTCTAATGGATGACATCTTCTATGACATGGTAACTGAAGGGTGGCTCATCATTTACATGGATGACCTCATCATTTACTCCGATGACCAGTCAGAACATCACAAGTGAACCCAACGTGTCCTTCAATGAATGAGGGAGCACAACCTTTTCCTGAAACTCTCTAAATGTTTCTTTAATGTCGCCAAGGTAGAATATCTTGGCATGATAGTACACCCCAGACAAATAACATTGGACCCTGCCAAACTCTCCATCATACATGATTGGGAACCCCCAAAGTTGGTAAAAGCTGTATGATTATTCATTGGCTTTTGCAATTTCTACCACAAATTCATCCTGAATTTTTCCACCTTGAGTCGACCTCTACATGACCTTACAAAGAAGGCTGCTCATTGGGACTGGTCCCCCACTTGTCAAAAGGCCTTCCTCACTCTTCAGGATGCCTTTATGAAACAACCAATCCTCCATCTTCCCAACCTGGCCAACCCCTTTTGGGTCATGACTGACATGTCCCTTATGGCGTCAGGGGCTGTTCTTATGCAAAAGGACACTAATGGCGACCTCCACCCTTGCTCCTACTTCTCTAAGACTTTCGCCTCAGAAGAGCGTAATTATGATATCTATGATCGAGAATTACTCACTGTCATCTGAGCATTTGAGGAATAGCATCACTACCTTACAGGAACTACTCATAAGGTCACTATTATCACCGACCACAAAAATCTTGCCTATTTCAAACAACCACATAAGCTCTCATACTGGCAGGCTTGCTGGATGTTGTTCTTACAGGACTTCAATCTGATCTTTCACCACACACTTGGGACCTCTATGGGCCCAGCAGACATGCTATCCTGCCTCCCTAATGTGGATATTCACAACAACAACCAGGATGTCACCCTGCTATCCATGGCCCACTTTGTCTGGGTACTGGACACTGCACTCATCACCAAAATTACATCCTCTACCCCATCGGATCCTTTGGTGCTGGATGCCCTGGCAGCTCTGGACCAGGACTGCTCACTGTTGCCCAGGGCCTCTTGCCAGGATTGGTGTTTTACTAAGGGACTGCTTTACTTCTGCAACTGACTGTATGTCCCTGAGCCAGCCCGCCTCTCCCTGGTGCAAAGGCTCCATGAATCCCCAGCTGGAGGACATGGAGGTTTTTTTCACCTTCTCCACCTTGTCCAGCAGGATTATTGGTGGCCAGGCCTCTCTACCTTCCTCCATTGCTTTGTTGCTGGCTGCATTGTCTGTCAAGCCAATAAGGTGCTCACTTACCCCACCGTCCCCCCCTGACCCCTATCCCATCCATGGCCACTTGCCCCTTTCAGCAATTGTCTGTTGATCTCATCACCGCTCTTCCCCCTTCTGTGGGGTTTGACTCTGTGCTGGTTGTGGTCAACCATGGCCTTACTAAGGGGGTAATTTTCCTCCCCTGCCATTTGTCAATTGATGCTGCTGGCGTGGCAACTCTCTTCTTCAAACACATATTCCCCCGCTTTGGCTTACATGATAAATGTATCTTGGATTGAGGTCCCCAATTTGTGTCAGCATTCACCAGAGAACTCTCCTGCCTTCTACAATACAACCTCGCTCTTTCCACTGCTTACCATCTCCAGACTGATGGGAAAACAGAGCAGGTCAATCAGGAACTAGAAATATACCTCCAAATCTTTTGCCAAGGACAACCCCACACCTGGTCTGACCTCCTTCCCATGGTGGAATTCACACATAATTCCACAGTCCACTTGGTGACCAAGCAAACCCCCTTCTCACTAATGATGGGTTATGAACCTAGGGCATATCTGGCCATTGGACAAACCTTCCTACCTGCCCTGGAACAGCGGCTTACTATCCTTAACACTGCCCAAGAGGAAGTGCAGCAGGCCCATCAGGTGGCATGACAGGCTATGACAGAAAGGGACTGCTCTTCTTACAAACCATGGAAAGTGGGTGATAAGGTATGGCTAGACAACTACAACCTAAAACTACACTACACCTCCAGAAAACTCTCCCTGCGAAGAGAAGGCCCCTTTGAGATAATCCAAGTCTTGTCACCGGTTACCTTCAAGCTGAAACTTCCCCCAACCTGGCGGATACATCCAGTATTCCACACCAATTTGTTATACCCCTATAAGGAAACTGCTGAACACAGACCCAATTTCCTCAACCCTCCGCCTGAACACATTGATGGAAAAGACCAATATGAGGTAGATCAAATTCTTGCTCATTGAGGTACCACAGCACAAAGGCAATACTTGATCCAATGGAAGGGTTACTCATCTGCCAAAAATACATGGGAACCAGAATGCAATCTAACAGATTCCCACAAACTCCTTCAGGCATATAAGGCTGCACAACCCAAAGACTTTCCCCTAGTTGGTCAAAGAAGAAAGAAGATGTAGTACACCAACTGTGGACATTTAAATAGTGCCATGTTTCCCATTTCCCCCTTTGTCATCTCGTTTTTCCTTATTTCTTTCATCCTTTTTCTCCTTCCCTTCTTTCTAGTTCTTCTGTGTTTGTGGGACACCCTCTCCCACATTCACCTACCATTTCTACCCATCCCTTTTGGAATTATTTAGATTACATTCTTTCTGATCTGTCACACTATTAGCCAATTGGCAGACATTTATGTGATTCTGTTCTCCCTATGCAACCCCTGTCCTGCCCTCTGGTTGTGGGAGATAATCTGCTACTGCGTCTCAACCACCTCACTCACCCTCAGTTGGTCAATTTTCTATTTGACCTTCTACAAGATCCTGCTATTGTTTTTGTGATAGAAGATGTCCTGTTCTTCCAGGAGTCATTCTACTTACCACTCATCATTCACCTCTCCAGATTCTACTTCATCACCCAATGCTCCTTCGTCACTCTCCTTCCACGCCTCTCTTACAAGAAAGATACCCAGGTAGAAATAAATGCCAAAGTCACCTGCTCATCAATCTCCTTGGCATGAGAAATGATTGGCAACCTCGTGTTACTTGCGGGACTCCCACAGGTGATTTGCAACCTCCCCAGGGAGTTGGTACTCCCACATCTACAACTCCAGCTCTCCCTCCCACTGAAGATGAATGATGCTTTTACCTCTTTCCAGATTTGCCAGGCCCCTCTGACTGATGGGTTCATGTGGATTGAGCCACTGGGGATGGAGAACTTTCCCCTAGACATACAATGCAACTGTCATATTCCTAAGTTCAACTCTGGTGCTCCAAACTAACTCCATTGAACTCCACTCCTGGACTTGTATTCCTGTTCCTCCTTTCTTCATTTTCTCCTTTCGTCTCCATTCCTGTTTTCTCCATTTACCTTAGCATCACATGTAGAACTCTCCCATCACTGTGCTCGCTACACGAAGCACAGCTCCAGCTTTCTTGTACCTGGAGTACAGCTCCGAGGTACTGCGCTTACTCCTATCACTTATCAATCTACATTTCTCCATTAGTAATCTGTTTCCGCCCTCCGTATATAAAGCCCTGTATTTCCACTGTGTTACCTTAGTTCGAATATCATCTAAATCACTTCCCCTCTGATCTCTGTCAGATTCTGTCTCTGATACTCTCTATCCTGTTCTCTGAAATATGAGGACACGAACATACAGAGGTGCAGCATGCTCACCACATTGCTGAAGCTGAAGTCCTCACCGCTCCGACCCAACTCCGTCCCCGCCATCCCGTCCCCTTGTCTCCCGCACCTCTGACTGACTGGAGTAGAGCAGAGAAGAACTGGACTTGACAGTATATTTGAACTCACACCTGTGTGTTTGTCTCTACCCACAACATGTCTATGCGTATTATCCAAACGCGTGCACAAGCTCGCGCTAACCCTCAACCTGACACTCCTCTACCACCACCCAGATCAGGGAACTTCCTCTCCTTTCCGGTGTGACACAGTTCTCCTCCGCCCTTGAGTGGAAGAACAACCCATACTCCCTCCTGTCCTGGTCATATGCAGCCACCCAGTAGTGCGTCTCACAGGGACAAAGACCATGTTGCTCCAGATGACTCCACCATTGAGGCCAGGCCCGCTCCGGGCGGTGACCCTGGTGATGACCCCAATGATCCAGGCAATGGTAGCTGGGATGGCATGATTTGTCAGCCATCTCCCTGCAACATCCCAATCCCATCCACCTGATCCCCATCTCCACCTCCCAACAACATGCTCACCTTGATACAGGCGATCCATGCACTCACAAAGGCGAACTCCACTGACCGTGATACCTCCTCCTCCCGGACTAAGGTCCACAAGCCTGACACATTCGACGGAATGGACCCTCGCAAACTCTGCACCTTTTTGGTGCAGTGTGAGCTCAACTTCCAGGACTGCCCAAAGGCATTCCAGCTGGATCATGCTAAAGTTGTCTTCATGCAGTCCTACCTGAAGGGCATGGCCTTGGAATGGTTCGAACTGGACCTCCTCAACTCCACTAGTTACAGTCACCATCCCTTGTGGATGGACAACTATAAAACATTCATCGAAGAACTAAAGACGAACTTCAGTCCATACGATCCAGTTGGAGATGTGGAACATCAGCTCGACCACCTAATGATGAAGGATGGTCAAAGAATCAACAAATATGTCGTTGAGTTCAATCAGCCAGTGGGGCAGGTTGACAACTATGGACCTGGTGCCCTCCGCCACATTTTCTACAGTGGTCTTCCAGACCAAATCAAGGACAAGATCTCCCACGTTGGCAAGCCCACCACGCTAAACCACCTCCAGACCCTCATACAGACTATCGATGCGAGGTACTGGGAACGGAAATCGGAGATCGCCTGTCAGAACAAACCTGCACCCTCCAACTCCGGTAGCACCTCCAAGTCCACCTTGGCGTTGTCCACCTCCGCCAACAAACCCTCTGGTACCTCTGGTACCTCCTCCACTCCCAAGGCGACTCCATCATCGTCCTCTAAACCCACCTCCAGCAAGCCCACTTTGTCCGACACACCCTCGCACTTGGGCAAGGACGGAAAGCTGACTGAGGAAGAGCATCAGCGACGCTTCAAGAACAGCCTCTGCATGTTCTGCAGACATTCTGGACACACCGCGAAGGATTGTCCAAAGTCGACTAGTAAGGCCTCCAAGGCAAAGGCGCGTGCAGCGACAGTCACTCCGGCCGCCTCCGCTCCTGCTGTGGAGTCAAAAAAATAGTCAGTGGTCCCCAGAACTCTGTACACTCTGGGGACTGCATTGACTCCAAGTGTACAATCATGGAGGTCCAACTCAACATGTCCACTCTCTCAGATCCCAACACCCTTATGCCTTCCGTTTCCATTCCGCTGTATGATATCCCTTCCATCTCTGCTTTAGTTGACTCGGGTTCCACCCACTGTTTTGTAGATTCATCATTTGCTAATAAACATTCTCTCCCATATCGTGACGTCCTGTTGCTCTCTCTCTGGCTCCTGGATGGAACATCCAACACAACCATCTCCTGCACTGTCGAACTCAGTCTCCACTTTCCCTCCGGTGATGTCACCTCTGAAACTTTCTTCGTAACTCTGTTGGACTCCTCTTGTGCGCTTGTACTCGGACACACATGGCTCACCCGCTACAATCCGTTGATTGATTGGGTACTGGGCAGCATTAGCTTCTGCTCGAACATGCAATGAGTGCTAACATCCCTGGTACCTCCCTCTGTGGAGTCCACTCCAGTGGCTCCTCCTCCTCCTGCATCCATCTCTGACGATGACTCAGACTTCGGTCCAACCATCCCCGACATGCCTCCTCTATCCCCTCCAAGCATATCCTTCATCAATGCTGCAGCATACGCTTGTGCCTGCAAGCTCGAAGGCTCTGTGCAATTCACCCTCCATCTCCAGCCTGAGGACTCAGCAAAGCTCTGCTCTGCCTCCGTCTCTCCAGACCCTCCGGCTCCGGATCTTTCTGGTGTTCTAGAGGTATACCACGATTTTGCGGATGTATTCAGCAAGGCCAAAGCAAGCAAGCTTGCTCCACATTGTGAGCACGACCTTAAAATTGATCTGGAAGAAGGCACTTCGCCTCCTCTGGGCACTATCTACTCCCTTTACCCCACTGAGTTAGAATCCCTCCGCTCGTTCCTTGACGAGCACCTCAACTACAGGTTCATCCGACATTCCAGCTCCACTCACAGAGCTCCAGTCCTGTTCATCTGCAAGAAGGATGGTTCACTCCATTTGTGCGTGGACTTCCAAGGGCTCAACAAGATCACCAAGAAAGATTGGTATCCGCTTCCACTGATCTCTGACCTCCTGGACGCTCCGTCTAAAGCCTGGATTTATACAAAGATCGACCTCCGTCATGCTTACCACCTTGTCTGCATCACCGAAGATGACAAGTGGAAGACTGCTTTCCGCACTCACTACGGTTCCTTTGAATGGTGTGTAATGCCCTTTGGTCTTACCAATGCTCCAGCAGTGTTCCAGAGGTTCGTCAATAGCATCTTTGCCAATCTCCTTGATGTTTGTGTTGTTGTTTACCTCAATGACATCCTGATCTACTCCCCAGATCTTGAGTCCCACAAGAAGCATGTCCATGAAGTCCTCTGGCAGCACAACCTCTATGCCAAACCAGAGAAGTGCAAGTTCCACTCCATTTCCATCAAGTACCTTGGCTTCCAGTTATCCACTGAGGGTCTCTCCATGTCACCGGAAAAGGTGAAGACCATCTCCAATTGGCCAGAGCCTCGAAAGGTGAAGGACATCCAGTCCTTTCTCGGTTTCACAAACTTTTATTGACATTTCATTTTCGATTACTCTGGCATCGTCATGCCCCTTACCCGCTTGACGTGGAAAGACGCCCCTTGGAATTTCACCCCAGAGTGCCGCTCTGCTTTCCAGCATCTGAAGACTGCTTTCACCTCTGCTCCTATCCTCACTCATTGGGTTCCGGACGCCCCACTTATCATAGAGACTGACGCCTCGGACTACACCATCACTGGCATCTTGTCCATCGGATGCTCTGACAGCAAGGTCCGCCTGGTCGCTTTCTACTCCTGAACGCTCACCGCTCCAGAGCTCAACTATGACATCCATGACAAGGAGCTTTTGGCTATCTTTGAAGCTTTTCAGCACTGGTGGCACTACCTCGAGGGCTCTGCCTCTCTGGTCGACGTTGTCACAGATCATAAGAACCTTGAGTACTTTACTTCCTCGAAACTCCTGACCCGGCGCCAGGCACGCTGGTTGGAGTTCCTCTGCCAATTCCACCTTGTCATTTGTTTCCATCCCGGACATCTTGGAGCTAAGCCTGATTCCCTTACTAGATGCTGGGACATCTATCCCAAAGAGGGGGATAGGGACTATGCTCGCGTCAATCCTCACAACCTCTGTCCAGTATTCATGCAGGAACAGCTTGTGTCTTCCCTTAGAGCTACTTACCTCCTCACCCCCACCATCTGCGCCACAGTCCTCGTCAACGTGGACCAGCTCCACCTAGACATTCTCTCTGCACTTCCCTCCAATCCCGTGGCTCAGCGTCACATCTCCAATACCTCCGACCCTCGTTGGTCAGTCAGCTCTGACCAGCTCCTCCATCTTGATGGAAGAATCTATGTTCCAGATACTAACAACCTCTGCCTCCAGGTCCTCCAATTTAAACATGACCACCCTCTTGCTGGTCATTTTGGCCAAAATCGGACTTTAGAGTTGATCCGATGAGAGTATACCTGGCTGGGTATCCGCTCCCTAGTCAAGGAGTACATCAGCTCATGCACTTCATGTGCTCGCGCCAAGGTTCCCTGCCATCGTCCGTATGGACTACTGAAGCAACTCCCCATCCCTGAACATCTGTGGAATTCAATCTCCATGGACTTCATAGAACACCTCCCCTCCTCTGACAGGTACACTGCCATACTGGTAGTGGTAGATCATCTCTCCAAGCAAGCCATATTCATCCCCATCCATGACACCATCTCCACTCTGGAGTTAGTGACAATCTTCATAACACATGTGTTCTCCAAGCACGGAGTTCCATCCCACGTCATGTCCGATAGAGGTTCAGAATTCGTTTCACACTTGTTCTGCTCCCTGGGTAAAGCCCTCGGGATGACTCTCCATTTTACCTCTGGTTATCACCCGGAAGGAGATGGTCAGACTGAGCAGACTAACCAAACCCTCGAGCAGTATCTCTGGATCTACTGTAACTACCAACAGGACAACTGGGCGGAACTCCTGCCTCTCGCGGAGTTCTCATTCAATAATGCGCCTAGTGCCACTACCAGCATTTTGCCATTCTTTGCTAACAAAGGATACCATCTGAACATTTCCGTCAACCCTTCTGCGCCCTTGACTTCCTCTCGTGCTCAGGAGTTCACCTCTGATTTGCACGAACTCCATGAATTCCTCTGCTCTGAAATGGCTCTGGCTCAGCAGCAGTACCAAGGACCTGCTGACGCCAAGTGCATCCCTCCTCCAGACTTCAACGTCGGAGATGCAGTTTATGTAAAGGCAAAGTACTTCTGGACTACGCGCCCATCCCACAAGTTGTCCGACAAGAACCTTGGACCATTCCCTATCATAGCACACCCTGGAATGCACTCCTTCACACTCCAACTCCCTGACTCCATGAAGTCCATCCACCCCATTTTCCATGTCTTCCAATTGGAACCTTCTGTTCCAAACACCATTCCGAACCACATGCAACCTCCACCACCTCTGATCAAGGTTGACGGAGAAGTCAAGTATGAGATCGCCGAAGTCCTTGACTCTAAGATTGATTGAAGGTGACGACACTGCCAACTCCTCTATCTAGTCCAGTGGGCCAGCTATGAAGGAACTGATGAAGAAACCTCATGGTTGCTTGCTACAGAGTTAGGCAATGCCAGTGAACTGCTCGACGATTATCACATGCGATACCCAACAAAGCCCGGGCCATTCCAGCCTTGAGCTCATCACTCTGATCACCCTGATCGGATATGTGGCATTTACAAAATACATCGCAAACAAAGTACATGAGGGGACGGGGTGAGCTACTGTTAAGTCTCCAGCTCCGCTCCGGCCAATCCCTCGTCCTTGCCCTCGTCCTTGTCCACCATCTCTGCCGCCTCTTCCTCCTCTGCTTCCAACTCTGGAAGCTCCTCTGCCACTTCCTCTGGCTCTCCCTCCTCTATCTCATCGTCCGTCTCCTGGTTGCTGTACAGCTCCATCCCTTTCAGCTCCACTAGCTGGTAGAGCAGGTTGTTCTGCCTCTCCAGCTGCTGAGCCTGTAGCCAGATGGCCAACTTGATTGTGCTGAGCAATTTCCAGACCCCCTGCAGCTCATGAATGAGCAGGTTGTCCACCACGGTCTGCTGGGGCACACTGGGCCCTGCTTCCGGCTCCAGCTCTGGCTCCAGTTCTGCTGCCCGCCTCTGCCTCCACCACTTCTCCAGTGGCTCCATCCTGAGCCGCACACACGCTGTCTTGGTGATGCTGCAAGCCTTGCATGCTGTCGCCTTTCCCTTGTCAGGGTACACACATTCAAGCCCCCGCTGGTCACACTGCTCACACATGGGCAGTTCCGATGCCCATTTTTTTCCCTTACCAGCTGGCGGCGCCAGCTGTTGGCTCTGGACCTCCTCCGCCTACCCCCATTTAGTTCTGGCTTTTTTCATTGCCATGTCACTCACCCTTTGGCAAGCTGCCTGCTCCTCTCGTCGCCTCTGCTCCGCCTCCTCGCACGCCTTATGCTCTGCCTCCTCACGTGCCTTGCACTCCGCCTCCTTGCATGCCCTCCGCTCTGCCTCCTTCCACTCCCTCGTGCGCCTCCACCATTCCACGTACTTCGTGGTGCTGACCTCCTCACTATCATCCTTGTCCTCCGCGAGTTGTGCATCAGACCAGGTGGCGATCTTGGTGATGTCGAGTTCTTCGGACATGGTGGTTGAGATGAGAGAGCAGATCCTGGACCTCACCAGACTTTATACCATGACATGAACACCCCCAGAAATTTTCGGACTCTGCATTTTTCCTTAGTCCACATTGTCTTACTTACGGCCTTCAGGGGTTCAGGCCTAAGAGGGGGATACTGTCATATTCCTAAGTTCAACTCTGGTGCTCTGAACAAACTCCATTGAACTCCACTCCTGGACTTGTATTCCCGTTCCTCCTTTCTTCATTTTCTCCTTTCGTCTCCATTCCTGTTTTCTCCATTTACCTTAGCATCACATGTAGAACTCTCCTGTCGCTGTGCTCGCTATGCGAAGCACAGCTCCGGCTTTCTTGTACCCAGAGTACAGCTCCGAGGTACTGCGCTTACTCCTGTCACTTATCAATCTACATTTCTCCGTTAGTAATCTGTTTCTGCCCTCTGTATATAAAGCCCTGTATTTCTGCTGTGTTACCTTAGTTCGAATATCATCTAAGTCACTTCCCCTCTGATCTCTGTTAGATTCCATCTCCAATACTCTCTATCCCATTCTCTGAAATATGAGGACATGAATGTACAGAGGCACAGCATGCTCACCACATTGCTGAAGCTGAAGTCCTCACCACTCCGACCCAACTCTGTCCCCGCTGTCTCATCCCCTTGTCTCCTGCACCTCCGACCGACCAGAGTAGAGCGGAGAAGAACCAGACTTGACAGCAACCAACCATCCCATGGGTATCTACCCCACCACATGACTTTGTCCCAATTCATCCAGACACTCCCTGACTGAGTCCCAGCACCCCCAACCCAGTCTACCCACCAATTCCTGTCCTACCTCCGCAACCCACCCATGTCCGAGTCTACACCTGATGAGCTTGCCTCTCTCCAAAGATAGTTTGCCATAGTCCTTCTAGCCATGAATGAAGCACTGAGGGATCAAGCTCAACTGCTGGTGGACTACATGATGAGGATATGTGGGACAGCTCCTCCAATTGATCCTCTCCCTCTAAGTCTAGGGCATCTCAAAGGGGGCAGTTGCTTTGCTTCACCTGCGAGGCCACTACTCACTATCAATCCAATTGTCGACACTACCACTGCCCTTACTGCCACCTTTCCACTCCCAGGTATCCCCAATACACTTGTCCACAATGCCTTTGTCCTAGATGCAGTCTTACAGGACACTCAGACCCATTCTGTTCGATGACATCAATGCCTGACCCAAATGCTGATGATGACACCAGCGAGGAGCTCCACTCTGGTGGGGAGGATGTTATCTGAGTCAGTGCCTCCAATCTACACTGGGGGTAATATTACAAACCTAGAATGGGGAGTGGATTCATCTTTATTTCTTCCTTTTGACTATGCACTTAATTTCTCTTCCCAGTTTTACCACATTCCTGGATTGGATAGCCCCTGGCTAGATGATCACTCATACCTGGCTTTCCTTTCCTCTCCACAACCGGATGAGTTGTCCTTTGGTTTCCATGTTACCAGTGATCACAGTTGTGCCACTTAGTTTTCCCACAGTCTGTTTTTCGGCATGGCATGACTTACACCTTCCCATTTTGGCTATAGTTACACTTCTGCTGACTATGGATGCTTACTCCTCCATGCCACATCTGTTTGTGGTTACACATTTCCCCCATACTCACACTAGATGTCTCACATTAACCCTAAATCATGTACAGCTCTGTCTAGGTATTTATATGTGCCTTGTACTTGTACCCTCTCCAGTTAGTTCTGTGCAATCCATGCATAGTTTCTTCCTGCCCACAAGTCCTTTGAAGGATAGTGTGAATCCCTATAGTCTCACACCACTAGTTGAGCGTGCACTCGACAGTTAGATTCTGTGTGTGTGCATAACACAGATCAGCCCATTTTGGTTATCTGTTCCATCCATATTGTGTGCCTGAATTGGTTTTGGTAGTTGAATCATAGTCCAACTATTTGCTCAGGTGAGATACTTATTAACAAAACATCCAGTTGCTCTGCTATCAATGAGAGTAGTGGTTTCAACAGTTTTTGTAGCTCCTGATTTATAAAGGCAAATGGGGAGTTTGATTGCTCATGACTCTATGCCAGATACAAATACAGGATCAATGGACATAGGAGAAGACATTGGCACTTTCCTCCTTTTAAAAACCCTGGGCATCAACAGTGGTTGCCCTGACTTGTTCAGGAGGTTCCAAAGAGCAGAGTTTTAGGATTTGTAGGATCTCATCCCTTGGGAGATCACTGTTTTGGATGAACTCTTCTAGTGCATCCAAGGGTGTTTTGGCAGCATTGACTTATTGCTTTGGGGGAAGCATCTGTTTCCTGGGTTTCAATTACCTCCTCAGTGGTTGTTTGAGCAGCAGCCAACACAGTGGCATATGAAGCATTTATTGTTCTTCATATGTTCAGCAAATTCAACAGGAGTCAAGCAAACAGTGTCCACTTCCACAGCATTGAGATCTCTAGCAGGATGAGAGGAATTTCCTCCATAAGTAAGGGGGAGGAATCTCTTTGGATCCCTGAGTCAGTGAAGATGGATTAAATTCTTGTGGAAGCATTGAGTGGCTTCCAGCCATGACTTCCAGTCTTCAGGTTGGGGATTTAGCATCACCATCATGCCTGCAAGTCATTGATCTACCCCTCAACATAGAATGTCTATGAGAATATCATCATACACTGCTCCTAATCTATTCTCTGTAGGATCTGAGAAATCTGATTACCTCATCTCATAGAGGTCATTCCTAGCCCTTTCCTTCACTCTGACCAGAATGAATGAAGTGTTGAAATCCTTGGTAAACCTTTCCCAAGTATAGATACTGACCTTCAGATACCATCCTTCAGCAAAGACTGCTCCTCAGCCCTTGCTCATTTTGTTGAGAGTGGTTAGAATCTTTGCTTCATCTATATCATAGATGTGGCTATTCATCTTGAAATACACATTGAGTGCTGCTAGCCACCTAGATGCATCCATGGAATTCCCAGAGAAGTCCTGGGGGAGACTAGCTCTTCTCTCAACTTTCTTTTGTCCTTCATCATCATTGTACCCATGATAATCATCTTCTTGATGAGCCAGAGCAGGTTCTGGTGCAGGCAGCATTGGTATGTTGGGGTCTGGGGTGATGAAGATCTATGATAGCAAGGAGAGATCTAAAATTGCTTCAACTTGGACTGGAGTGGGGTTCTTGGTAAACATGTCTTCATTAGAGTCTCCTCTAGTGAGCAGAGGGGGTTCCAAGTGACCAGGAGAGGCTTGGACGTTCTCTGGAGTTACCGAGGGACATCTCCTTCTTTGTCCCAACAGGGGGTTACACTGGCTCAAATAAGTGTCCCAATATTGGAGCATTTTGGAAAGACTTGACATTTGCAAAGGAACTAAAATGTATCAGCTCTAACCCTTGCAGGGTCATAAATAGCCCTGACCCCTGCCCTGAAGATGAGCCCTTAGTCATCTGATTTGGTTGCCATGTGATTGAGATATAACCATCTCAAAATCACATGTCATTGGGACACTTATTTGAGCAACATCTCTACTCTATAATTTTAGTACTTTCTATGCCCTCTCTTTGCCTTTATCACTGCCTCTAGTCTCTAGGCATGCTTTCTATCAATCTTTGACATTCCTCAACCTCTATCTTGCCCCATTCCATATCAATCCTTTCCCAAACCTCCCAAACCCCTCTTGGTAGTGTAGTATGGCTGTTGAGCTTCTTTTTAAGGATTTGCCAGAGATGTTCAATAGGATTAAGGTCTGGAGATTGTGCTGGCCAATCAAGAACCTTGATACCTTGAGATTCTAGCCACTCCTGGGCTCTTTTAGAGGTGTGCTTGGGGTCATTATCTTGTTGAAAGATAATGCTCTCCTCAGAGATTCCAGAATATTCCATGGTAGGAAGCAGATTATCCTCCAAAATAGAGACATACTGCTCAGCATTCATCCTCCCTTCCACCTCTGCAAGAATTCCCACTCCATTCCAGCCCATGTGTCCCCAAACCATCAAGGAACCTTCTCCAAACTTTACTGTTCCCTGTACCTCCTTGTCTTGCAAAGGTTTTCCTGCCACTTTCCATATATACTTCCTTCCATCTGATCCAATCCTGTTCACCTTGGTCTCATCTGACCAAATTACATTAGTCCAGTCCTCCACAGTCCAGTGTTGGTGCTTGAGAGCAAAGGCCAACCTATGTTTCCTATGCCTGACAGACAGGAGTGATTTCTTTTTCTTGACTACAGCCTTTAGAGATGCAGACTTTAGCACATTACAAAGACTTTAGCACATTACAAACAGTTTGGGAAGTGACAGGAGAGAAGAGGGCAGAATTGATGAGATAGGTTGCCTGGACAGCATTTTCAACCTTGTCAGAGGTAATACTAGAGACAATTCTTCTTCTGTCAGCAGGAGAAAGCTTGGAAGGAGGGCCTAATTTGATGTTTTCCTTGCTTGGATGAATCTCTTTGATAACCCTGGCCACAGTTGACTTCCCTAGACCAGTTTGGAAGGATATCTTCCTAGCAGAAAGGCCAGATTCAGAGAGAAAGAGGATATTGGCTCTAGCAGAGGTAAAAATGGGTTTTATGGTAAAGTAGGGTTAACTGGATAGAATCTCTGCCCTTTATAGTGCTCAGGGTTATGTAAGTTACATAATGAGACAGGGTTGAAGCACAGCATCCATCAGAAGATTATGTTATTTACCAAATGATGACTGATAACATCAGGGTCAAATAAGTGTCCCAATGACATATGATTTTGAAATGGTTATATCTCAATCACATGGCAACCAAATCAGATGACTAAGGGCTCATCTTCAGGGCAGGGGTCAGGGCTATTTATGACCCTGCAAGGGCTAGAGCTGATACATTTTAGTTCTTTTGCAAATGTCAAGTCTTTCCAAAATGCTCCATCATTGGGACACTTATTTGAGCCACTGTAGGTGGTGGTCAGTCTGATCTACTAGTGATTTTTTTTGTTTAGGGAGGGGATGGTGAGTGATGGTCTTCAAGGGGTAGGAACTCTTCCTTGCTGTGGGTGGTAGGATCTTTGTCACTGGTTTCTGGTGCTCAGTATGCCATGGTGAGATAGCCTTGTCCTAGTGCTTAATAGCAGGGGCAGAGGGACAAGTTAGTTCTTTTGTTACACATACACACAGAGTCTAACTGTCAAGCACACACTCTCTAGTGGTGCAAGACTAATGAAGCTCAAGGATCTCACTATCCTCACAAGGACTTGTGGACTGTCAGAAAACTATGTATAGATTATACAGAACTAACTAAGGGACAAATAGTGGTACAGATTGTGTATAAATACCCAGACAAAGCTATGCTCAATAAAAGGAGATCACAAGAAGGTGACCAGTGTGAATCAAGGGGAAATGCAGCCATAATAAGCAGATACAGCTGTGAGAGTGACACATCCATAGAACAGGGGAAGTATAAACTCTGATATGGCAGATATGAGGTTGCACCTCACCAGATCAGGTACATAGGAAATATTTAATGCATGACTTATGAGTCAAAAGGATCACTGTCCTGCTGTGGATAAAAGGGGAAAGTAGGATGTGGTTGGTCATCCAGCCAGAGGCTGTCTGAACCTAAAAGCCATGAGACAGTCTGCCAAGAATGAAGGGAGAAAGGAGTACCAATAGGAGATGCAAAGAAATAGTAATGGCCCACTACTAGATTGTTCATTACAACAAGGGTTTGGTGGTTCAGTAATAAACTGGACAACTAGTCACTTAGTAGGTTTGATGAAAAACCACACTAGGACTATGGTCACTAGGTGGGTACAAGGGGCTGGCCAAGGAGCAAGGCTCACTTGGTGGTTCAAGAGGTCTGAGGTAATGAGGGTAGATTTGAGTAAGACTAGCTTATGTTACATGTATGTGTAGATCCTAAATGTTGAGTGCACTCTCAACAAGTGGTGCAAGACTTTTGGAAGCACAAAGATCACACTGTCCTTTCGAGGACTTGTAGACAGGAAGAAACTATGTGTGGATTGTGCAGAACTAACTGGAGAAAATACAAGCACAGGGCATGTATAAATACCTAGGTAGAGCTGTACATGATTTAGGGTAAATGTGAGATGCCTAGTATGAATATAGGGGAGATGTGTAACTGCAAACAATTGTGGAATGGAGAAGTAAGCGTCCATTGACAGGGAAAGTGTAATTGGTGGCCAAAAGAGGAAGGTGTAAGTCACATCATGATAAAAAGAGAATATGGGAAAATGATATGGCATGACTGTGATCAATGGTAACTTGGAAACCAAAGACAACTCATCCAGCTATGGATCAAAAGGGAAGGCTGGGTATGAGTGATCATCTAGCCAAGGGCTGTCCAATCCAGGAACTCTATAGTATTGAAAGGAAAGGTTGAGTGTATAATCAAAGGAAAGAAAAAGAGAGGGATCCACTTGTTGTTCCATGTTTGTAACAGCTTAGGGAATACATGGCCTAAGTACTTGGATTTATATAGCTGGGAGAAGTATGCACAGACCAAGCTGTGCAAGTATTGTATTAGTAAAGAAAAGTCATAGCTGATGAGTCAATGAGAAAAGGAAGTGGAGAAAGGATAAGAGGAAATGAGTCAATGAGAGACAGGAAGACAATGGAAAGGAAGAGAAGTCTCATGTGTAAGACATGATGACTCAATGGAAAGAGTGTTGTTACAAACAAGTTAGCAGTGGGCTGTTACTATTTTTTCTCTTCTTCCATTGGTACTCCATTTTTGATTCACTCTTGGCAGACAGCCTCAAGGCTTTTAGGTTCAGACAGCCTCTGGCTGGATGACCAACCATATCCTGTTTTCCCCTTTTATCCACAGTAGGACAACAGTCCATTGAACAGTGAGTTGCACATTAAATTCCTTCCCACATACTGTTACAATTCACTTTTCTCTTCTTTCACATGCTTCACTTTTCCCTCTATGTCATCACCCAATCACATCATACACTGCATGGACACCATTTCCCATTGAGCCATCATGTCTTACATATGAGGCTTCTCTTCCATTCTATTGCCTTCTTTCTTTCTTGTTGACTTATTATGATTACTTGTTTGTCACTTCCTTTTTCTCACTGACTCATCATTCTTGACTCCTCATTACTGATATGACATCTATACAGCTTGGTCTGTGCATGCCTCCCTCTACTATATAAACCCAAGTACTTAGGCCATGTATTCCCTAAGCTAGTCTTACTCAAATCTAGCCTCATTACCTCAGACCCCCCTGATCTACCAAGCAAGCCTTCACTCCTTGGCTGGCCCTTGTATCCTCAAGCCTGCCTAGTGACCCTCATCCTACTGCAGTTTTACCTTGACCCACCAAGCAACTCTTTGTGCTTGTGGTTTCCTTGTACCATTGAACCACTGACAGGCTTGTGAGTCTATTGTACATTCAATACCATCCATGCTAAATGTAACACATACCTGATCTGGTGAGGCACAACTTCACATTTGCCATATCAGGGTTTATACTTCTCCTATTTCATGGATGCATCACTCCCACTACCATATCTGTTTACTGTGGCAGTATTTCCCCTTGACTTATACTGAGGGTTTTCTCACAGTCTCCTTTCATTGAACATAGCTTCACCTAGGTATTTATACACAACCTGTATCACTAGTAGTTCCCCAGTTAGTTCTGTGCAATCTACATGTAGTTTCTAGCAGTCCACAAGCCCTTGTGAGGGTAGTGAGGTCCTTCAGCTTTGATAGTCTTGCACCACTAGAAAGTGTGTGCTCAACAGTTAGATTCTGCACATACACATAACAACTCATCCCCTCTGCCCCTACTATTAAGCAGAAGGGCAAGACCTCCCCACCACAGCATACCAAGCACCTGATACTAGCAACAAAGACTCTGCACCACATAATGAAGAAGAATTTATCCCCCTTGATAGATGACATTCACCATCTCCACCATGATCTAGAAGGCTCACCAGTGGATCAGAACAACCACCACCTAACCCTCTGTTTGGACAAAGAAGGAGATGTCCCTCAGTCACCCTGGAAAATATCCAAGCCTCACCAGGCTGCTTAGCTCCTCCTTTACTTACAAGAGGAAACTCCAATGAGGATATTTTTATTGACACTCCCACCACTGCCTATGCAGAAGCCATAACAGATCCTCCCTATTACACATATGTGCAGATCCTAACTGTTGAGTGCACACTCAACAAGTGGTACAAGACTCTTTTAAGGAGATAGAACAATCTCACTATCCTTATGAGGACTCGTGGACAGATAGAAACTATGTGTGGATTGCACAGAACTAACTGAAGAAACTTACAAGTACAGGGCATGTATAAATACCTAGGCAGAGCTGTACATGATTTAGGGTAAGCATGAGATATCTAGTATAAGTATGAGGGAAACACATAACTGTGAACAAATGCAGAATGGAGGAGTAAGTGTCTGTATGACAGGAGAGGTGTAACCATAACCAAAAGAGGAAGGTGTAAGTTGTGTCACAACAAAAGAAGAACATGAGAAAGTACAGTGGCACCACTGTGATCATTGGTAGCATAGCAACTAAGGATGACTCATCTGGCTATGGAGCTAAGTGGAAGGCCAGGTATGAGTGATCATCCAGCCAGGGGCTGTCCAATCCAGGAATACAATAATACTGAGAAGAGAGATTGAGTGCATAATCAAAAGGAAGATAGGAGGATGGATCCTCTCACCATTCCATGTTTGTAACCCTCTCATCCCACCAATCTTCATTACTCCTGATCCTGATATACCTATGCCACCTGCACCAGAACCCACCCCTGCCCATCAAGAGGATGATTATCAGAGACATGATGGTGATGAAGGACAGAAGAAAGTAGAAAGGAAAGCTGGTCTCCTCAAAGACTTCTCTGGGAATTCTGTGGATGCATCTTGGTGGCTAGCCACACTCAATGCCTATTTTAAGATGAATAGTCACATCTATGATACCAACAAAGCCAAGATTCTGACAGCCCTAAATAAGATGAGCCAAGGCTGAGGAGCAGTCTTTGCAGAAGGATGATACCCAAAAGCCAGTTTCTACTCCTGGGAATGATTCACCAAGGATTTTAACACTTCATTCATCCCAATTGGGGTAAAAGAAAGGGCTAGGAATGACCTCTATGAGATGAGACAATCAGATTTCCCTGATCTGATGGAAAGCAGATTACTGGCACACCAGAAAAGAGGCAACTTCAATGCCTACACCTCCACCTTTAGGTTGAAGGTGGGAAGAAGTGGACTAGGAGTGGTGCATGATGACATCCTCATTGATGTCCTGTGAAGAGGAGTAGATCAACAACTTGCTGATATGATGGCAATCCTCAACCCACAATCTGAGGATTGGAAATCTTGGTTGGAAGCTGCACAACACTTCCATGAAAATTTACTCTGCCTTTGAAGGCTTAGAGACCCCAAGAGGTTCCTCCCTCTAGCTTATGGGGAAAACTCTTCTTGTCCTCTTAGAGACCCTAACACAATGGACATAGATGCTATATGTCTTACCCCTGTCAAAAGGGCAGAGCATATGAAGAATAACAAATGCTTTGTATGCCACCATGTCAGTTGTCATTCTAACAATCATCAAGGAGGAAGCAGAAACCCAAACACCAAGCATCTTCTTCTGAAGCAATGAGTCAATACCATAGAAATGTCCACCAATGCATTGGGAGAATTCATTCAGAACAGTGATCTTCCAAGGGATGAAATCCTTTGTATCCTAAAGCTCTGATCTTCAGAAACCCCTGAACAAGTCAGGATGACCACTGTCGACACCCAGAGTTTTTAAGAAGGAGGGAAGTGTCAACATCTTCTCCTCTAGTCTCTGTTGCTCCTATATTTGTATCTGGCTTAGAATCTTGAGCAATCAAACTCCCCATTCGCCTTTGTGAAATCAGAGCTATGAAAATCATTGAGACAACTGCCTTGGTTGACAGCAGAGCAACCAGATGCTTTGTCAACAAGCATCTTGCACAAGCAAATCAATGGACTATGATCAGACTACCCAGGCCTATTCAAGCTCATAACATGGATGGCACAGACAATCAAAATGGATTGATCCACCATTATGTCAAATTAACCTTAGAGATTGGAGGCATAGCCAATGAATGCAAGTTTCTCATAATAGACTGTGGATATGGATATGAAGGGGTAATATTGGGGATAACATGGTTATGAGAAGTCAATCTACAGATCAATTGGTCTACAGGGACCATAACAATCCCTGATGTTCCTTGTTCCCACAAATCCAGGGACAACCCCACTAGTCAGCAATACCTGTTGCAATTCCTGGACAGAGATCTGGTCATAACCAACCAGATCTTATGAGATGTTGCTCTCCTACAACAAATAGGAAAACTCACTCTCTCTATGGAGCTCACTCAAAAGACCAAAACCACAGAGCATGTCCTCCTTGCAGAATATGCTTCCTATAAAGACATGTTCAAAGAACCAAAGAATGGGGAGCTTCCCCCATCTTGACCATATGACCTTGTCATCAATTGCACTGACTCCTTTGTTCTGAAGGTAGCCAAAGTATACCCCTTAAACTCAAAGGAGTTAGTGGCTTGTAAAGATTTCATTGATGAACACCTTAAGATGGGAAAAATTCGCCCCTTGAAATTCCCATAGGCATCTCCCTTTTTCTTCATGCAAAAGAAGGATAGGGGGCTACAACCTTGCCAGGACTATAGATACCTGAACAAACACACAGTAAAGAATGCCTAACCTCTTTCTTTAATTTCTGGTCTCATAGACAAACTCTGAGAGTCAATGATCTTTACCAAGATGGATGTATGATGGGGATACAACAATGTTTGCATTAAAACCACAAATACCTGGAAAGCAGCCTTTATCACCCCTTTTGGGCTCTTTGGACCATTAGTAATGTTCTTTGGCCTATACAACTCCCCTGCCACCTTCCAGGCTTTAATGGATGATATCTTCTGTGATGTGGTAGCAGAAGGATGGCTCATCATTTACATGGACAACCTTCTCATTCACTCTACAAATCTCACTGAGCATCATTACTGCACCAAATGTATACTTCAGTGTATGAGAGATTACCACCTCTTCCTAAAATTATCAAAATGCTTCTTCAACATCACCAAGGTGGAATATCTTGGAATGATTGTCCATCTAGGAGAGATCACCTGGACCCCATCAAATTGTCAGCCATCCACAAGTGGTCCCCATCAAAATCTGTAAAAGCTGTACAATCTTTCATTGGCTTTTGCAATTTCTATTGGAAATTCATCCCCAATTTCTCCACTCTCTGTCGACCTCTTCATGATCTTACCAAGAAAGGGATATCCTGGTCCTGGACCACAGATTATCAGAAGGCTTTCAAGACCATCCATGACACCTTCACTAAACAACCAGTCCTTTGCCTCCCCAACTTTTCTGCCCCTTTCTTTGTCATAACAGACACTTCTTTGGTTGTGTCAGGTATAGTCCTTATGCAGAAGGGTGCCAACAGGGACCTTCATCCATGTGCTTACTTCTCAAAAACATTCACCCCAGAGGAATGCAATTATGACATCTATGATCATGAACTCTTAGCAGTCATTTGTGTACTCAAAGAATGGCATCATTACCTATTAGGGACCAAGTATCAGGTGACAATCCTCACCAATCACAAAAACCTGGCCTACTTTAAGCAACCCCATAAGTTATCCCATCATCAAGCTTGCTAGATGTTGTTTTTACAGGATTTTGACTTGGTTTTTCACCATCTCCCCAGCACCCATATGGGACCTGCAGATGCTCTGTCCTGCCTTCCCAATGTCAATGTTCACAATGATAATCAAGATGTCATGCTCTTGCACAGTTCCCACTTTGTTCACTCCTTGGATGTTGCTCTCACCACCAAAATCTTGGCTTCCACCCCCTCTGATCCCCTCATCATCAACACATTGACAGCACTCAATCATGGAAACTCCTTCCTTCCTCACACCTCTAAGGCCAATTGGCATTACAAGGATAGCTTACTTTACTTTCACAATTTCCTTTATGTCCCTGAACCCACCCACTGTGAGCTAGTCACTGCTATCCATGAGTCCCCTGCTGGGAGCCATCATGGTTTCTTTCACCTCCTACATTCTGTCCAGTGCAACTACTAGTGGCTGGGCCTGTCCACCTTCCTTTGCCATTTTCTTGCCAGGTGTGCTGTTTGTCAGTCTGCCAAGATGCTCATCCATCTCACTACTGCTCTCCTTACCCCCATTTCATCCTCTGCCACTCACCCCTTTCAGCAATTGTCCATTGATCTGATTACTGGTCTTCCTCTTTCTTCCAGCTTTGATTCCATCCTGGCTGTTACGCGAACACGTAGAATCTAACTGTTGAGTGCACACTCAACTAGTGGTGCGAGACTATTGAAAGCGAGGGGTCTCACTATCCTTTAATCAGGACTCGTGGGCAGCGAGAAACTATGCGTAGATTGCGCAGAACTAACTGGCAAGAGTACAAGTATAGGGCACGTATAAATACCCAGACAGAGCTGTACACAATTCAGGGCTAACGTGAGATATCTGGTGTGAAGATGGGAAGACGCGTAACCGCGAATGAATGTGGCACGGAGGAGTAAGTGTCCGATTGATAAGTGGAGGTAATGGTAAGCCAAAAGCGGAAGGTGTAAGTCGTGCCACGCCTTGAACAGAACGTGGGAAAGTCAAGTGGCCCGGCCACGATCAGAAATATCGGAGAGATTAAAGGGATGACTCATCCGGCTGCGGAGTCGAATAGAAGGCCGGGTATGAGTGGTCGTCTAGCCAGGGGCTGTCCGATCCTGGATCGCGGTAAAATCGAGAAGAGAAATTGAGTGCGTAGTCAAAGGGAAGAAAGTAAGACTTGTCTGGCTGGTACTCCATGTTTGTAACACTGGCCATGGTTGATCATGGTCTTACAAAGGGGGTGATTTTCCTCCCCTGCCACACAACTATCAATACAAAAGGAGTAGCTGCCCTCTTTTTCTGACATGTGTTCCCCCAATTCAGCCTACATGACAAATGCATCTCTGACTGAGGCCCCCAATTTGCCTCCATATTCACTAGAGAACTATCCTATCTCCTCAGCTATGACCTTGCCCTCTCCACCACATACCACCCATAAACTGATGGTGAAATGGAATGTGTGAACCAGGAACTGGAAACCTACCTTCAGATCTTTTGCTAAGGCGATCCCCATGCCTGGGTGGACCTACTCCCCATGGAAGAATTCACTCACAACTCTGTAGTACATTCTGTGACCAAGCAAACCCCTTTCTCATTAATGATTGGTTACAAACCCTGTGCTTAACTCAATTGGTAAGACCTTCCTTCCTGCTCTGGAGCACTGGCTGTCACTTCTGAGTAAGGCAAGGGACAAAGCACAGCAGGCACACAAGATTGTGCAGCAGGCCATGACAGAAAGAACCCAATCACCATTCAAACTGTAGAAAGTGGGTAATAAGGTCTGGTTAGATAATTGCAACCTTAAACTTCACTACACCTCCAGAAAGCTTGCCCCATGAAGAGAAGGACTTTTTGATATCATCCAAGTATTATTACCTATCTCCTACAAACTCAAACTCCTGCTGACTTGGAAGATACACCCAGTCTTCCACACAAATCTGTTGTTGCAATGCAAGGAAACCCAGGAACATGGACCCAATTATCTTAACCCTCTGCCTGAGCAGATTGATGGAGAAGAACAATACAAGGTAGATCAAATTCTTGCTCATTGAGGCACTGCAGCATGAAGGCAGTACTTGATCCAATGAAAGGGTTACTCATCTACAGAAAACACCTGGGAATCTGAATGAAATCTGGCAGGTTCTCATGAACTCCTTCAAGAATATAAGGTAGCATGACCCAAGGACTTTCCCTTGGCAAGTCAAAGAAGAACACCCACCTGAGCTCACTGTAACCTCTAGTAAAAAGGCTGATCATGTTCTCTCTCTCCCCTTCACTCATTGCTTTCCTTTTGATTTTCTTTGTTTGTCTCTTCATTCCCTTCTTCATAGTTCTTTTCTGTCTCTAGGACACCCACTGTCGCCTTATTTCACTTTGGATGAACATCCACTATGCCCTCACCCCTGCCACCATGCTCTATCAACAACCACCACCCCAGAACTAGGATCTTTCCAGCCAGGACCAACCCATCATCCCTCACTTGATGATCAACCACACTAGCACATGGTGCTTCTCAATTGAGTTTCCCAACTTGGCTGATGACAATGATGCAGGGTAGGGCACTGCAAGGGGCAATGCATGGTGATCCTATTCACACTTTTTGGAAATATATTGATTTTGTTTTGTCTAATCTCCCTTGCTTTCAACCAATTGGTTGACATCTTTGAGACTCACTGTTTCTTCCTATGTCTCTCCCTGATCACCCACTTAGTCCTCTTGATAACCCTCCTCTGTGTTGTGATTGCCTTCCTCATGGTTGGCTTGTCCATCTACTCTTTGATTTGTTGGGTGACCCAGCAGTAGTCTACACCCTAGAACAGTGCAAAATCTATCGCACCTCCACTTACCTTGCTACTCTCATTAGGTTACATTCTTTTTATGCAACCACTGAACTCTCCACCATCACTGCCATCCATACCTTCAGTGTC